>QKWP01001744.1:0-36841 GCA_003550325.1 Gigaspora rosea | reverse complement strand
CTTGCAAAATTTTGCTATAGGCATGTTTGTTACCACCCTTCACAATTATACTGCACTCTAACTAAATTGAATTCATTCTTGTCGTAAGAAATATATGCACGTAAACTTACGTGTGCCTCGACCCGTGCCAAAACACGTGAACTTTGGCTTAGTAAAGTGCAGCAAAACCCGGTCCATTTACGGTCCAAAATGTCCGGGCAGACGGTCCAATTCGGCCCATTTTAGTCGTGCCAACACGGAACTCGCACGTGCAACCCCGTCTCTTTAGCCGTTCCACAGATCACCGTGCTTTTCCGTAGAACCACGTGCATATCCGGACGGATTTTTTTATAGGGAATAAAGACTCCGCTTGAACGAAAATGAAACTTGCCAAAGAATAGGAATTGGAATTTAATTCAATTTTTTTAGCAACGAATTTTTTATCTTCGACATGAAACGAAAAATAATTAGAAGTGATTAAAGGCTTCGTTTGAACGATAATGGATATAGGAATTGAAATTTAATTCAATTTTTTTAAAAACGAATTTTTCGTCTTCGACAAGAAACGAAAAATAATTAGAAATGAATGAAGGCTTCGTTTTAACGAAAATGGATCTTGCCAAAGAATAGGAATTGAAATTTAATTCAATTTTTTAAAAACGAATTTTTCATATTCGACATGAAACGAAACCCTATAAAAAAAATGTACAGGATGAATCGGATAGGCACGGGTCATTTTGGCACGGGTCAAGGTCCGGATTTGTACGGGTATGGCCCGAGTTGGTTCGGATTCGGTGGACCGTGCGGGACCGTGTGCCCGTGCAATTTGGACCGTAAATGGCTCGGGTTTCGCAGCAGTTTACTAGTCGAATCGGCACGGGATTTGGCACGGGTAATGAACGTAAATTCACGTGCCACCGCGATAACGATGTGGATTAACTATTAAAACATAAATTTACATAAGTAATCAATATAAGATACCAGGAACGTAAGTGTATGGTTTTACTGGCATCTAAATCGAAGGCAAAATCTTAAAGCTGATTGGTGTAAATTTTTTCTCATGATCATTACCTGTTTTATAAAATTTCTAATTTTATTAAAGCGAAGTGAAATTTAGTTAGGAGGTTTATATACTAGTATTTATATCAAGAATGCGGCGGTTTAAGCATTTTACTTATTTGCGCGGGTAACACAAACCAAAAAAGGAATTCCGATTTGGTAAATAAACTAAGTGATTTAGGGTTAGGGAGAGGTATAGTGTTAGAGTGATGCTTAATATAAGTAAAATTTCATTCCCGTCATTTTTAATTAGTGCTCCAAGATCGATTTAAATGCGTATTTTCGCTTTTTTCTTTTACGCGTGTTCGAATTCTTCGTCGGGCTGATCCGGAATAGTCAAAATTTGCTCTCTCCGATTGGCTATTTCCTCTCCAGGAGCTTGTATTACCCGCGCAAATAAGTGGATGCCGGTTTATGCAGCATGTAGTCATGTATTAACTTCCACTCTAACCAAATCCAACAATTTCATGTATAAAACTTATCGTAAATTGATCATAATGATGTCTTCCTTAGTAAATGATTGGCTTACATGTGCCGCGCAGCGGCACATGTAAGCCAATCATTTACTTTATTGAAGTGATGATCTGATGTCATTTGTAATACTTCATTATTATGATCAATGGCTTGCCATTTAAAGTAAAATCGGTTTAAATTTTAGCCAACTTTTATTAAAAAATGATTCATAATACCAGTACGATCACATGAAATGTGAGAGGGATGGTTCCGTTCAACTTTCTTGATGCACTACGAAAAATCCTTTTTGGTTGGAATAATGATTTTCATTTATTCACGATTACAATATACCAGTACGATCGCATGAAATGTGTGAGGGATGGTTTAATTAATGTTTTTGGGCATGGCCTATGCTGATTTTCGCAGAATCCTTTTTTAGTAGAAGTAATGGTTTTCATTTATTAATTTTTGGAAGGAGTCAACATTTTTACATATACTGTAACGTCATAAGTCGATTATGCAATATTATGCAAATTTGACGTTATTGATTATAAAATTTTAATCTAAATTTATAGTTCGTCCGTTTAAAGGTTTTAATGATTACCTGCGCATTACGACATTTTAGATCATTCAAAAAATTTATAATAGTAGTTACTACACGATATTCTAGAAATCTGTAACATTTTTGATCGTCTACATGATTGGCCAGTTTGTTAATACTTAATTGTTGCGTGCGAATATTCTATGATTACATTATCGTAATGGTTTGTCATAGATTATTACTACATTTTTGATTAATAATGTATTGTATCTAAATCGGGTATAGAGTGGGTAGTCAAGATAGTTAATATTGATCATACAATTATCAATCTGTAATTATCACCTTTAGAGTATCGTAATAAATTCGTAAGTGAATTAATAATCTATATGTGAAAAATTGAGACGTTACACCATTGTGACATCTTAAGTATGATACGTACATTTAGTACGTTCCTGGTTTTAGCGCGACTGCGTCGCGCAGCTACCCTAATGGATAAGCTAACTGCATATGAAACAAAATTTTGTAAGGAATTTTCTTTGTTAAGACACACAGGGAAGCTTCATTAGTGAAATCATGAGATATCGCTCTTTTTTTTAAAAAAAATCCTTTACTGATCTTTCGCTCTCCACGAAACGAGCCAACACGTGTGTAACGTACAGATACGTGTCATCTGAACGTGACATTTAATATGACGTGAATTACGTGCCACCCTTTGCCGCAATGTCCGTGCAATTTTTACCGTGCCATTCCGTAAAACGTTCCTGTACGTGCCACAAGATCCGTGCCATTTCGAGCATTCCCGACACCAACCCGTACCACTTTTCTTATAGGGAAAAATAATTAGAAGTAATGGATATACAGTGCAGACAGCCTAGTCCCGACTAATAAAATTAATGGCATTTAAATTGCTAATCCTTCTTCAAAAAAAATAGTAACCAAAAAATACTATCTTAAAATGTAAATTAAACACTTCTACCTTTTTAAATTTTTTAAAATCTATTTATAAAAAAGTTGTAGCAAGTTGAAATTATAGTATTTTTATAATTAAATATGAATTTGGCACCTTTAATATATATAAATAAGCAAATTTGGCCTTTTTAAATAATTAATTTTATTTTTATATATAAATTTGCATGCTTTATATATAAATATTAGCTAAATTTTCAAATTGGTCTCTTCATATATATAAAAAATAAAATCTGAATTTGGCCACTAAAAATTTTTATTTATTGGGACTAGGATGTCCACACTGTAGGAATTGAAATTTAATTCAATTTTTCAAAAACGAATTTTTCGTCTTCGATAAGAAACGAAAAATAATTAGAAATGAATAAAGGCTTCGTTTGAACGAAAATGGATCTTGCCAAAGAATAGGGATTGAAATTCAATTCAATTTTTTTTAAAACCAAATTTCGTCGAAAAATAATTAGAAATGAATAAAGGCTTCGTTTGAGCGCCAAAGAATAGGAATTGAAATTTTACGACTTACGATATTTTATCTTATTGTAATATATATTAGTCACGATATTTTATCTTATTGTAAAATATATTAGTCACCTAATCTTATTAATTACGTATCTGATTCTTATTCCCCGAAATCATAATTATCATCGGCAAATTTTTTAGATGTCCCAGAATTTATGAAAACAGCTGTAAATACTAGTTTTTGTGTGTGTCCGCTTTTTCTTCTTTCGTACGTGTTCGGATTCTATGTCGGCTGATTCGGATACGTAATCAAAATTTGCACTCTCCGATTGGCTATTTCCTCTTCAAAGAGTTTGTACAAACAAGTGGATGCACGAATACTCTGTGTCACGTAGTACACACAGATGAGGTATATGACATAAGGCCAGGCATGTTTGTTTTTTCAGTCAAGATTAGTACGTTTCAAAAAGTAATGGCATACATACCAGGAGAATGGCTTGAAAAAGCTATTTCTGATGAACATATTAATTATATCGAATATACTAAATTTACAGATCCTATTGTGATTGGTATTGGAGGTTTTGGAAAAGTTTTTAAATATGAGTGGAGAGACAGTGAGCTAACGATTGCTCTTAAATGTCTTAAGGTTGATACAAGCATCAATGAAAGAATCATTAAAGATTTTATTAATGAGGTATTATTTTGTTGCATTAAAGCTTTAATAATCCTACAGAGAATAATAAATTCTTATAATTCAAATAATTAGCTTAAACTACTACGAAAAGTTTCTTATCATCCAAACATTATTTCATTTTATGGAGTAACAAAAGGTAAACAAGTAATTAATACTTTTTAAATGTATCGACTAATAATACGCTAACCCAAAAAAATATCAAATCGAATACATAGATAGCAACGGATATTATAATATGGTTTTACAATATGCTGACGATGGAACTTTGCGAGAATATCTACAAGCAAATTTTACAAGTTTACAATGGATAGATAAGCTACATGTTGCTAAGAAAGTTGCACTCGGACTTTTATTTTTGCATGATAATAACATTATTCATAGAGACCTTGTAAGTAGTATATATTTTGATGTTTATTAATTCGCTAATAATTTAATCTCCAATACTTTAATAATTTAGCATTCAAGGAATATCTTAATTCATCAAAGGCAACCAAAGATTGCAGATTTTGGATTGTCAAAGCGGATGAATGAAATGTCTAGGACTTCCAACTCAACCATTCATGGAATGCTAGCATATATAGAACCTAAATGTTTTGCCAATCCTAAATATAAACGCGATGATAAATCGGACATCTATAGTTTAGGAGTAATTCTTTGGGAAATTTCAAGCGGAAGACCACCATTCGAATCCTTTGAAATAGGAATTTCTCTTGCTATTCATATTTCTCAGGGAAATAGAGAAGAACCTATAGAAGAAACACCGTCTCAATATATTGAACTTTACAAAAAATGTTGGGATAACGAGCCAGTTAATCGTCCAGAATCCAAATTAATTCTCAATACTTTAAAACAACTTATTCCTAATGAAACTTTGAATCGACACCATCCTATTGAAAATATCGAAACTTTCTCAAGTGATCATGAAAATATAAGTGAACTTGTAAATTCATCTAATTCATCTGAAATTATGACATCAGCATTATTTTATTTACCTGATACAATAGAGTCAAATATTTCAACACAAGACTTTAAAATTCTTGAGAATATGAGAATAAAAGCACAAGAATGTTTTGACCAAGGTGAATTTTTCAAAGCATTAGAACTTTATGAAAAAATTCTTGAAAGCAGCCAGCATGATAATGAAGATCAAAAAAATGCTTCAATTTGGAATCTTTCTCGCAAATTTGTACTAGAAAACATGAACGATTTGACAAAGGCACTTTTTAAGAACACCAAGCTGACTTCTTTGATAATAATCTTAGATTAGAAGAAGGAAAAGCATTAGCAAATGCACTTTATAAGAACAATATCCTGAAAGATTTAAATCTTAGGAATAATAATCTTGGATCAGAAGGAGGCAAAGCATTAGTAGATGCGCTTTGCAAGAATACATCGTTGACTTCCTTAAATCTTGCTGGTAATAAACTTGGATCAGAAGGAGGAAAAGCATTAGCAGATGCGCTCTGCAAAAACAAAACGTTGACTTCTTTGAATCTTTATAACAATGATCTTGGATCAGAAGTAGGAAAAGCATTAGCAGATGCACTTTGCAAGAACACTACGCTCACTTCATTGAATCTTGGTTGGAATAAACTTGGGTTAGAAGGAGGAAAAGCATTAGCAGAAGCGCTTTGCAAGAACACCATTCTTACTTCTCTGAATCTTTGGGATAATAATCTTGGATCAGAAGGAGGAAAGGCATTAGCATATGCACTTTGTATGAACTGCACGTTGACTTCTTTGGGTCTTGAAGTGAATAAGCTTGGATCAGAGGGAGGAAAAGCATTAGCTGATGCACTTTGCAAGAATAATATGTTGACTTCTTTGAATATTTTTAACAATAATTTTGGATCGGAAGTAGGAAAAGCATTAGAAGTTGCACTTTGTAAGAACACTACGCTCACTTCTTTGAATCTTGGTTGGAATAAACTTGGATTAGAGGGAGGAAAAGCATTAGCGAATGCACTTTGCCAGAATATCACTCTGAAAGATTTGAACCTTTTAAGGAATGATATTGGATCAGAAGGAGGTAAAGCGCTAGCAGATGCACTATGCACGAACAAGACTCTGAAAAATTTGAACCTTTATGATAACAATATCGGTTTTAAATTTAAACCAAATAACCCAAATATAAAAATAATGCAATAAGATAATAAATTAAAATGTTTAATGTAAAATATACATATACAGTAATGAACACAAGTATAAACATATCATAATATGCAAGTAAAATAGCCGTAAATTAACAAATACTTAAAACTATTAAGTCGAAATATTATTAAATCCTGTAATCGTAAAAATGAATAAAAAACTAAATATTGTTAAAATCATCAAATACAATATAATGAATAAGGTAAGAGTAATTGTGTCAAAATATACATATTGTGTTAGTGGTAAAAAAATGGTATATGAGAGTTGTCTAATAGTATATGGTATAATTGCATGATTTATAAGTTTTGTATAATATACTACTATATATAAAATTAATTAGTTTCTATTTCATAAATTTCTTTACAATATTCGCAAATTCTAAATAGTGAAAAATTTTTAATAGTGAAAAATAATTTGAATAATATTCGTAAATTCTTAATATTCGTAAATTCTTAATAGTGAAAATTATTTGAATATTATACTTAAGAATTGTACACTTTAGAATTAGAAATGCTAGATTGAAGAATTTTGGCGGCATCTTCAGGTCCAGATGTATTAATAATGATAGTAAGTGGTTGTATTGGTTGCGTCAAGGATTGCTACACAAAGGTGTGAATTTTTGAAGTTAGAAACGTCATTTTCCGTAATTACTTGAAAATTAAATTCAGAAAATATTCTGCATTAAAATTAATTTAAAATATAAAAACTTACAGATGAAGTATTAATGCTATACTTAGATTCATTTTTATCATACGTTTCTTGTTTTCTTATGTCTTTCAATTGCATCTCCAGTGTATCAAGTTTTCCTAAGTCTTCCAATTCTATTTCCAATTGAGTAAGATGTATTTGCATCTTTTCTAATTTATCTAAATTATTAAAACCACCTTTTCTTTGCAAAAAAACTTCCGCATCTTTTTTCTGTTCAGTAGCAAAATCAACACTATTCTTAAGATGCCCATGACGAATTATTTCTGCTTGGGCCGTTAGAAAAGTTTTTAAATTTTTCTCAATCTCGGACTTTTTTACAAATCTAAATGCTTTGAATGTTTTTATATAGCTATTTTTTAATTGTTCTAATTCAGACTGTTTTGTTCTAATTTCTTTGGTAAGATTTTTATGTTTAATTATCAGCTTAATTAGTTGAGATTTACTGGCTTCCAATTCATTTATTTTCTTTTCTTTTTGCACTAAATTATTTTTTAATTCGGTGATTTCATTATTTAGGTTATTTTTTAAGTCTTCAAGTTCATTATTCTTTTCTTCAAGTTTATTACTTAGATTATTTTTTTCATTTTCTTTCTTTTCTAATTCATCACGTGTTTTGGAAATGTCTACCTTTAATTCTCCAATTTCTACTTCTGTTTTCTCTAATGTTTCTACCTTTTTTAAGTAATAATTAAGATCCTCGGTTTTTTTCTTTCAGTTCCTTATTTTTCACATAATGTCTTTTCTTTTTCACATAATTCTATTTCTTTCTCACATAGTTCTTTTTCTTTTTCACATAATTGAGATTTTGTTTGATTTAACATTTTCTCTATAGATTGCAAGTTTTCATGATAATTAACTATTTCTTTTTCTTTTTCATTAAGTCGGATTCTTGCTTGATCTAGTTCTCCTTTATAGAAATTAATTTTTGTTGATTATTTTTATGTAAATTTGTAGGATGACCTTTTAGCATCTTTTCGTTTGCTTTTTTCAAAGTTTCTAATTCTTTCTCTTTATCTTGAATGTTTTTTTGAAATTCAGCCTTCAAGGCTTTTTTCACGTCTTCTAAAGTTTTTTTACTTGTCTTTTTCAATTCATTTAATTCTTCTTCTTTACTTTGTATAGTCATTTGAAATTTGGTCTCCAAATCTTTTTTCATGTCTTCTAAAGTTTTTTCATTCATCTTTTTCAATTCGCTTAATTCTTCTTCTTTACTTTGTTTGTTATTGGTCAATTTTTTTTCTAATAAAGTATTTCTTTCTTTCATTTCCGTTATTAACCATTCAATGTCAACAAAGGTTTTATTAAAATTATCATAAAATATTGCTATAATAATTAAGAGTTTATAATAAACTGAAACGAACGTAAGATGTTATAAATTAATAACTATTAATATTTAAATATTACCTTCATATGCAAATTTTTTGCCATTAAAATTCACTTTTATAGACGCGCCATGTGATCCAAGCCCAACACACGGATAAAGAGTATTTTTCAAATCTATACTTTTATTACCTTGAATTTTCATCAAAATAATATATATATATATATTAAATTTATGATATACACTTTATATTCGGACTTTATCATTAATTTGATAGCCACCTAGATGTAATCCATTTTTGGTAAAAAAAACTCTAAAATTTAAGCAGCATCCAATTATATCACCCGTAGAAAAAAATGGACCATATTGTTCAGACTCCGTATGGTGAAAATAACCATCGTCACTATGATAACCAAATGAGTCACCTTCCCATCCTGCAAATACAATAACGGTATATAAAAAAAAAAATGATAATTATGTATTTAATAAGAGAATAAATGTTTTAAGCCGAAGCAAATCTGTTTCAGTACATTGTTATGAGGTTAGATTACCAGGCAGATTATTCAGACGAGCTTCCTGTGCACAAAATCCGATTCCTATTAAACTTAAAAATAAATAAAGGAATATGAATGCGAGTTTTGATCTTCTATTGTATAAAAAAAAATTGTAAATATAATATATCTTACTTATCATCTCCATCACAATCGATTTGTATCTCAAAATAAAACAATTTGCATTGTGGAGGAATCGGACAATTTGCTCGTATCATAGCATTATCCAATGAATAACCTTAAGTCATTTGTTGCATCATAGATATTAAAATATTTCGCCTATTCCAATTGATTTCATATTGTAAAAATGAGTCTAAAAAAAAGAGCAATAATCTCACCTGTGTAATTTACAGTAAGCCCATCTGGACTTACGCTTAAAACTTCAGACTTATCTTCGGCACTCCATGTATTTGGTAAAGCCATATGGATATAATAAAGTATGTAATTTATATTTTTAGAGTAATTGACTTTAACTAATAATAAATGAAAAATCAAAAAAATTATTCAAGTATACGTATAATTTTATTTATACGTATGTACGTGCGTACTTACGTACAAAAGTACTTATGTAAGTTAAGTATGAATGACAATTTTAGCCTCCTTTTCAAAATAGAAATATTAAACATAAAATAAACCAATTTTTTTAATTGTGTAACTTATTTTTGATTGTAAAATCATCAGAATTGAAAGAACGGAGTGCAAAAAACAGTAACACACTGATTATAAGTATTTCCTAATTTATCAATTTTAATAAAAATCAATTTGATTGGCCGCATAGTTACGCATGTCGGAAATTTTTTTGGGATTCTCAACATAATATGATAATAAATTACGCACATTGAAAAAATTCAATAACTTTCTGTGAAATTAAAATAATCGAATTTAATCCGGCGTTTGTCAAGTTATATTTTCTCAAGATTTGCCAAAAACACCTATTAAAATAGAAGCTGCGACAATATTTTTTCGAGCTTTAAGTAAATATACCTCGATAACCACTAAGTCAAACTTGATAACCTTTTTTATTTGAATTTTACATGTTCATATAATTTAAATTAAAAAGTCATCAAACTTGGCTTTGTAGTTGTCAAGGTGTTTTTGCTCAAAGCTTAACAAAATTTTTGTAATCGCTTTAAATTTTGTCAAACTTTGAGAGAAGATTTCTTTACAGTTAGGCAAGACCAATTTAATTCGGTAGTTTACGTGACATTCCTTTCTCAAAAGGGGTAACGTAAGCCATCGAATCGAATTGGTCTCGCTTACCAAGTCAAATTCAATGAACTTTTTTATTTTAATTTTGCAAATATATAGAATTTAAATAAAAAAATCCACCGAATTTAGCTTGGTAGTGTCGAGATATCTTTGCTCACAGTTTGGCAAAATTCAAAAGTCCATTAAAATTGAACTTTTTATCAAATGTTAACCAAAAATATCTTGCAGCCACCTAGCGACGTTTGATAACCTTTTTTAATTGCATTCTAAATGTTTGTGATAAAAAAAGAGGTATACAGAATTTGGTTTGGAAGTTGTTAAAATATCTTCAAAGTTTGAAAGTCTTGAATTTTATCAAATTTTGAGTGAAAATATTTTGACAACCGCTAAGTTAAATTCGATGAATTTTTTTATTTGAATTCTGTAAGTCCGTGAAATTCAGATGAAAAACTTACGAATTTGACTTAGTGGTTGTCAAAATATCTTCTCTCAAAGTTGGATTGGTCAAAATTTGAGCACTCTTGTCGATCGTTTGCTGTACCGATAATGCGATAAATCACGTGTTGCTGTGCCAATAGCTACCTAGGCATTAACATTACACCCTCTTCAGGCCCTTACCCTCTTCCTCATATAAAAAATTATAATAATTGTCCGAAGCGTAGTGATTGAGCGTAAATTCACATAATTCTTGGATACCGATCACGTGATTTAAAACCAATCAGTATCAAAAAACATTTCGGACGGTCTACGGGCAGCAAATCTTACGTTTTTGATACTCCTGCACTTACTTTTTTGATACTCCTGTATGTACCCCAAAATTACGCTTACTTTTTTGATGCAGATCTGCATATATACACGTGACTTGTGTTACACAAAGGCCCAGTGCATTGTTTTTGCAAAAATAATTTTTGGTTACATGCCACTAATGTCATGTAATGTTACACAAGTCTAATTTTGCCCGGCATTAAGCTTAATGCTGGTGGGCACTATCATGATAATGCCCCCGGCGGGGTTAGACATAATTCCGGCCCACCCTAACCCTAAATCTAGTGGTACCCTAACCCGGCATTAAGCTTAATGCTGGTGGGCACTATCATGATAATGCCCCGGCGGGGTTAGACATAATTCCGGCCCACCCTAACCCTAAATCTAGGAACCCTAAAAACTAATTGTTCGAAGCAACATCCAATCACAGTACATATACTAGATGCATATGTCGTGTAACCAGTATATGAACTGTGATTGGATGTTGCTTCGAACAATTAGTTTTTAGGGTTCCTAGATTTAGGGTTAGAGTGGGCCGGAATTATGTCTAACCCCGCCGGGGCATTATCATGATAGTGCCCACCAGCATTAAGCTTAATGCCGGGTTAGGGTACCACTAGATTTAGGGTTAGGGTGGGCCGGAATTATGTCTAACCCCGCCGGGGGCATTATCATGATAGTGCCCACCAGCATTAAGCTTAATGCCGGGCAAAATTAGACTTGTATAACGTTACACTACATTAGCAGCGTGTAACCAAAAATTATTTTTGCAAAAACAATGCACTGGGCCTTTGTGTAACACAAGTCACGTGTATATGTGCAGATCTGCATCAAAAAAGGGGGATGGCTAAAGCCAGGTACATCACGAGATTACCCGATTTTTCTGATTTTTCCGATTTTTTAATTAGGGTTAGGGTTAGGGTTAGGGTTGGGTTAGGTTAGGAGGTGGTTTTTTATATAGTAAAATCGCATTTCCGACACTTTTACTTAGTCAAACAAGACGGTATGGATAGCCATTTTTTATATATTTTGTGTTTTTGTCTTTGCCATCTCGCTTTGTTTTGTTTGGACTGATCCAGGTTATATATCGGGTAATTTCGTGATGTACCTGGCTTTAGCCTACCCCCAAAAAAGTAAGCGTAATTTTGGGGTACATACAGGAGTATCAAAAAAGTAAGTGCAAGAGTATCAAAAACGTAAGATTTGCCTACGGGCACGTACCAAATCACGTGATTTTGCACGTACCGCATATCACGTGACCTAGACGTACGTAAGTGTCAAAACAGAATTTTTCTTAAATTTTGGACACCTTTTTTTTGACAACAAACTAACAAAATCCAATGAAATTTTTATAGCCAATATAGCCAATTCTACAAATTAGTAAAAATTATTTAAAAAAATTTTCATTGAATTCTATCTAGTAATTCTCGCGAAAATTTGATTCAAGTTTTGAAAAATTCACATTAACTAAAAAAGTAGCTGTGTAAACAATTTCTAAAGTTTGAATGAAAATTTCTTAACAACTATCTGATAGAATTCGATAAAATTTTTTTTAAATAATGTCTACAAAATAATGGAATTCGTTAAAAACAAATTCATAGGTTTTTATTGAGTATTTGTCAAGAAAATTTGTAAAAATATTCACCGTCCTTAAGAAAATAATTGCGACCCAAACTTTGAACAAAAATATCTTGGCAACTACCTGATAGAATTCGATGAAAGTTTTTAAATAGATTCTGTTAAATAGTCTAATTTATTTAAAAAAAAATTCATCGAATTTCATCAAGTAGTTGTCGAGAAATTTTCGTTCGAAGTTTAGAAAAATTTCTGTCGCAGCTATTTTCTTAAGGACAGTAAAATTTTTTCAAACTTTGACCGATATTTTCTTGACAAACTCTTGATAAAATTCGATTAAAATCTTTTTTATGAATCTTTTCACATCATAGATGTTATTTAAAAAATGTCTATCGAATTCTATCAGATAGTTGTTAAGAAATTTTCATTCAAAGTTTAGAAATTTTTTCTCTTTTTTTTAGAAAACGTTAATTTTTCAAATTTTGAATCATATTTTCTTGAGAACTACTTGATAGAATTCGATAAATTTTTTTTAAAATAATTCTACTAATTTGCAGAATTGTAAAAAAAAATAATTTATTAGATTCAGTTAGTTGGTATCAAAAAAAAGAGTCCAAAATTTAAGAAAAATTATATTTTGACACTTACGTACGTCTAGGTCACGTGATATGCAGTACGTGCAAAATCACGTGATTTGGTATGTGCCCGTAGACCGTCCGAAAACATTTAAAGAGAAGAATCACGTGATTAAGGATGGGCAAATTGAAGATTTTTTGAAAATACTGCGCAGGTTGTGGAGCGTTCACAGGCTTGCAATGTGGGTTAAAATTACTAAATTTCGAAGGCTTCCGACATATTTAGACCTTCCGAAATATTCTGCCTGCGCAACGGCCCATCCCTTGTGATGTGCCATTTATATGACATCTGAAAATTTTTTAGCATACAGTATGTATAGTTCTTTTCCGATATATGATTGGCTAGCAAGAATAATTGGTAAAAATTTTAGTGTATAGTACGTTGTGAGAAGCATCAGGGTACCCGACCTCTCAAAAATTCGTTATAGTTTACTTTATATATACAGTCGCACTCCCATATAATCACACCCTCGGGACTAGGGTTGGGGGCACGGGGTCGTTAGGCATGCCTCATGGGCATGCCCCCGGGCATGCCCCTTGGGCATGCCCATGAGCCAAAAGGCATGCCCTATCACGTGATTATTAATAGTGGTTATACAACTATTTGATTGGCTATTATTATATAAATCCGATGCATCGTATATGCATATGTATTGTTCTTCAATGCAATTATTAATCTATCATTTTCCAAATAAGTATTTAAATCTAATTTTTGGCTGCCATTATAGAGTTTCAATCCATATTCCATATCAGGATATTATTCATTACTTAGCCAGCGTGAATAACTAAAAGGACCAAATGGCATGATTCCTGCCTAAGCTTTGGCTGATAAATTAAGCATACCTCTCCTGGCGAAAAACATAATTATAGTAGAAAGTATCATACGATTGTTATTAAGGGATTGATCATTCCTAAGCCCATCTAAATAAGTTGAATGTGTGTTCAAAGCCAACCAACTCAACATGAGAAGCATAATTACGCGACAAGAATTGGATATTTATCATTCATTATAAAGGCGCAAATTGAAAAATGGCGTGCATGATATTAAGTGAAAGAGAATTAGAATTCTATTGTTATTAGAAAGGCATAATTAAGAAAAATGAAGTATTATGTATAATATTGAAATATAAAATCTGATATTTGAAAAAAATGTATTTAAGCTTTGCTTTTTGATTTAAATAAAGCATCAAAATTCAAATTATATTCGTTTAATAAACTTTTGAAATTTGAAATATTTCTTGCTTATATTTAATAAATTTAATCATTTCTTGATCATATATACATCATAATTGACTCATTTTTATCGTCATACTTAAATAATCTGAAATTGTTACATTTTATATTCGCTTATAAATAAATTTAAACCACCTTCTTGTCAAAATCACAAAGCGATGACTAGCTCACACATTATGCAACCTCCTCCAGGTTTCACATTTCCACTTTCAACACAAGGTCAACGCTGGAGCGGCTTTTACGCTCTGATCAAAAAAAAAAAGGAAATAGATATAATACGAAATGCAAATATTGCTTGAGTGAGTTAATCGGTAAACCTGCGCGGCTTCATCAGCATGTGCTTAGGTGTAATGATTGGCCTGCTTCTGAAAAGGCAGTTTATCTTCAGAAAATTAATGAAGAAATTCTTGCACCTCGCAAACGTACTTGTGATGATGAAGATGATGCTCCTATTGAACAAGATTCTGAAAGCACAAATCAGTTATCCACACACCCTCGTCAAAGTACTATCCGTGATTGGTGTGCTCGACCCTTATCTCAAATGCAATCAGAAAAACTCCATCAAAAACTTTTAAAAGCTATTGTTTTTGGAAATATCCCCTTTAGCTTCATTGAAAATCCTTACCTACAAGATTATCTTTGTGATTTAAACCCTTCTTATAATCCTCCTTCTCGAGATATGGTCAAAGGACGTCTCTTAACTGAGATGTTCTCTGATCATATTCAGAAAAAATTGAATACCCTTCCTACCTTAAAAGACCTCACGATATCTTTAGATGGATGGACTGATAATTCTGGTAATTCTATTTACGGGTTTATGGCTCTTAAAGAGCATCAAGAAATTGTACTGGATATTCTTGATCTGTCTGCACATCGTCACACAAGCGAATTTCTTAAAGATAAAGTAAAAGAAATTTTATTAGTAAATGGTATTCAAATATCATCTACTATCGCTATTGTTACTGATAACGCTTCAAACATGGATAAAATGAGACGAATACTTCATGTAAGTAGATATATTTTTTAATATACTGAAGATGTTAGTTGTAATTGCTAAATATACTTAATTGTTAAATTTAGGATGAATACCCTAATTTAATTTCTATTCGCTGCTGCTTACATGTTTTTAACTTGATTGTTAAAGATATTGTTAGCTTTCCCTCTGCCGCTTCTGTTTGTAAAAAGAACCAAAAGCTTGTAAACTTTTTTAATTCGTCACATATCTGGCGTCGGGAGCTGCAAAACTGGCAAAAAAATCAAAAAATTAAACACACCTTGGCAACATTTTGTGAAACAAGGTGGTATTCACTTGCTAAAGTCTGCATGGGAGTATCGGCATATGAACAAGGTTTTCATTATTGTCTAACATTAAGCTAAACAAAACGTCCCAAATATCCTGAAATCGATAATACAACAGTTAGAAATCTTATCCGTGATAAATTTCATTTTGCTACTAATGATACTTTAACAAAAGTAATTAAGCCAATAGTTGATGCTATTGGAAGATTAGAATCAAATTATTCTACTCTTGCTGATGTTTTTAAAGAACTTATCTATATCTACCAACAATTATCCCAACTTGAAGTTCCTATTGATGGTTTCCAGGAGCATGCTCTTGCTGTTATTAACAATCGGGCAAGGGAATTTGACAATGATATTTACTTCATCGCATTTTTTCTTTCCCCAACTCATAAAAATCTGGCCATATCTAAAAAAATGGATGAAGAAAAAATTACCTGTGTTTTGCTGGAATTGGCTAAAGCATGGAATTTTAGTAAAAGAGACACGGGTCTTTTATTAAAAGAACTCATTAATTATAAAAATAATGACCCTCCATTCGACAAAAATTTTCTCAATCCATCAAAAACTATGCGGTCATTCTGGAGTGATTTTACTGGAAATGCGCCCTTATTACGTCGTCTTGCGATGAAAGTTTTCGCTATTGTTCCTCATAGTGCTGGTTGTGAACGACTTTTTTCATCGCTTGGTCTAGTTAAATCCAAAAGTCGAAATAAAATAACCCCGGACAACCTTTCTATACTTGGGCAGCTCAGAAATGAGCTAAAAAAAAAGGTATCTTCTCAGGCCAGGCAAAAAAGAACTGCTTCTGAGCCTTTAATTGATGACGATGGAAATTTGGATATCTTCTTTGACGAAGAAGATGAAGTATTGGAGGATTTAGATGAAGAGCTGGAAGAAATAATGTTAGAAAATGAAATATCTTATATAGAGGAACTTTTTGATTTTGAATAGAAAGACCAGGAAACATTAGCAAATTTGTTCCAGGTCAACGTAGAACAAGACGAAGATTGGTCTGTTGATGACATTCTTCTTGAAAACCAATAGAACTATAACTAAATAAAATGTAATAGATTAAATATATTTTTTTTATTAATAAAGAAATTTTGTCTGCAAGTAAAATGAATTTAGTATACGTACGTGGGCATTACTATACTTATATATGAAAAGTTCACATGATTTTTCTATAGGGGGCATGCCCCCAGGCACGATAAGAAGGGCATGCCTCAGTCCGAGGCATGCCCTTTCGGGCATGCCCAAATATTTTTCTGTGCCCCCAACCCTACTCGGGACTCAGAAATCTGGTAACTATGTAGAGATGTGACAATATAAATTTTTTCTATAAAATCACTTTTATATAAAAAATAAATTATAGTGAATATATAGAATTATAAAATTCGTAAGATTTAATCAAACTTCAACATCGATTTTCTCGATAAGCAATAATTATAAAAGGCTCAAATTTTTATCACATATAATAACCATATTTATTTATAATATATTAAAATTTCAGCTGAATTGGTTCAATAGTTCTTGAGAAATCACGTGTAAACGATAGTTAATTTTTTTAAAAAAATTGATTATAGTATACTAGCAATATCTCAAGAACTAACCATCCAATTTAGCTGAAATTTTAATATATTATAGAGTAATATCGATAATATATATGATATAAATTTTAGCCTTTTTGAATTAATGGTTATCGAGAAAATTGATGACAAAGTTTGATTAAGTCTTACGAATTTTTTAGAACATATAAAATTCGTAAGACTTAATCAAACTTTGGCATCAATTTTCTCGATAACCTATAATTAAAAAAGGCTCAAATTTTTACTATAGACAATAGCTATATTCCTTTATAATATACTAAAATTTCAGCTAAATTGGATTGTTAGTTCTTATGATATTGCTTGTATACTATAATTAATTTTTTAAAAAAAATAGACTATCGTTTACAATCGATTTCTCATGAAATATCGATCCAATTAAGCTAAAATTTTAATAAAGTATAAAGGAATATTAATTCTATCTATAGTAAAAATTTGAGACCATTTTAATTATTTGTTATCGAGAAAATCGATGTTGAAATTTGATTAAATCTTACGAATTTTTTGTTATACTGTTAGTAAAGTCACTATTAAAAATGTGATATTATAGACAATTGTTATTATTTAAAAAGTTTTAAAATTTAAAATTGTGATTTTATAGAAAATTGTGCTTTTATAGAATTAAATTATTTATATTTGTTTGTAAAATTTGGTGATAGTGCTTATATAGTAATTGTGACGTTATAGAAAGAAATTTAATATAAATATAATCGGGACCAAACTTTTAAGTGATTAAATAGGAAATGTGACTATGAGGGAGGTGACTATATGGGAGTGCAACTGTATATATGTATATATTCTTCTTCTGTTATACTATTATTTATGTTAAGTATATAATATTGTAAGCCCTCAGAGATATAGTACGTCCTTACCTGCCCTAAACTTGATTCGACAATCTAAGATAATTAGTATCTTAAAGATCCTAAGGAAATTAAGTATGTCGAATATATCAAGTATCTTAAAAATATCAAGTATAATAGAAATCTGTAAGACAGTAAAGATATCAGCAATATTAAAGATATCAAGGATATCAAATATAATTAGTTTAGAAAAACTAGTTAGTACTTGATAATTTCATAACAATATTGTGAAAGACACAGTAATGTAAAAAGTATAAATACATGACCTATTTTCGTTCAAATAAAGCTAACTCAAGTGTGGAGTTCAAGAATAACCTTCAAAATAAGAGTAAAAGTATTAGTAGTTGTTTCTCTTGAATTTTCCTATTGAAAGTAACCCAAGTTAAGATAAACTTATCTTTGAGCCCTTAACATTTTTGTAACCCAAAATCCATTTCGTATAAATCGTAACTTCAAGAATATTGTAAAACCTGATTTCGTCAACTAAAAATATAAAGGCTTAGTAATCACAAAAGCAATTTATATAAAACCCGAATTGATTAGATCATTGATTACCTTATTTATCGTACAATTAACTACACTGCTAATTAATTCCTATACTCTACCAACACATGGGATTGCCCTCAAACTGGATCAGAAAATTATGTTAACCTGATTGCTTTTGTTCCGTGATACTATAATCCAAGTCCATGAGTAAAGTTGACCATTTCAACCTATAGAAGAGAAACAGATATTAATTAGTATTTAAAGTAAAGAAAGTACTACCAGAAAATATATAAGAATGATACTTATCTTATTTCAGAACCGCCACAGCAAGACTATAAGCCCTAACTCTCAGACCAATCAATCAACGTCTCTTTTCTGCCTACCATCATTAGGATTTAAGTCTTGTGGATATATAGTATTGATAGTTTAGAATAGAAAAGTAGCTAGTTATAGTTATTTTTATTCGTCAGGAACATTCCACATCTCATATTTGGTGGTGACTGTGAGATCCAACTCCTCCAATCGCAACCAATCACAAACACAATCTACACAACCAAGCTGTTTATAAGTCTTACCCCAAAAAAAGTGGCTGACCTTGGAAATTTTGAAATCAAAGGAGCCATGGATGAAGAAAGACCTTTTCACTGCACGGGTCGCAAGCTAATGAAGAAGCACATGAAAATCAAAACCTTACGCAGGACTTGCTTAGGGAAATCGCTTAAGCCTTCTGAAATGTCACTATGTATGGTGTACTGCTCACACCACGGGAAAATATTTGGGTCCATATCAAGACTTTTAAAAATAAAGATGACGAAGACCCTGTTGAATGGATTGAAGCATTCGAAAGGGCCGCTGATGCCAACAATTGGACCACTACCCAGAAAATAAGGATTGCTTTAGAGTACTTAGCTGGTATTGCAGCCACCTGGTATAATGATAACAAAGAAGACCTACTCTTCTGGAAAGATGAGGCAAAACCTAATAATAGTTTTGTCCAGTCTCTCGTGAAATATTTCACTATACCTGAGCGAAGGCATCAATGGCAAATGAAGCTAAATACTCTGGTACAGGGTGAAGCCGAGAAGACCGATAAATATGCCTATAAATTTAAAAAACTGTTGAAACAGGTAGACCCTGATAATCAATTACCAGCAGCATATGTTCCTGGGTGGACTTTAGGGACAGACCGCAGCACTAATGTCTCTAAGTGACCCAGAAAATTTAAACAAAGCCATAACTGCAGCTAGAAAAGTAGAAGCAGGTGATTACTACAAGAAAAGAAGTGCTAATAGTGGGCACACCTACTAACTTCTTGATAATTTAAGTAAAAAGATGCAACAAATAAATACTAATTATGAAAAATTAATAACGAGTTTTGCTGCTGTGGTAGAAATCAGCATGCCCCAATCCCCACAAAGAGCTCACCAGCCCCCATAGTGACTCTGGAAGGAATTAAATGCTATAATTGTAAAGGACGAGATTATATTGCCTGAAACTGCCCTCTCGAGCCCCAATGAACCTATGAAAGAACCTCTACTTCCCCCAACTGTAATATCAACCAAACCCGCCCTATTAATATGTGTGACATTATTTCTCCTGGACCAAAGAAAGAAGTTTATACAGTCAAATGGCTAGATAGGCCTAAGAGGGAAAATAACTAGGATAATAGGCTAAGAAAGAGGGTTGTTCTGGAGCAAGGCCAAGAAGCCCAGCAGGACCTTCCGCAACAAAATTGACCCACTCTAATGGAAGAAGATCATCTATAGCAAACCCTGTTTTCATTACACCCCACCGCTAGGAGCTAATAACCGACCAAGGTGTAGAAGAGGACCCTTTGTAGTAGATTTAACACAGCCCTATAATTTAGCAGAGAATTTACTAAATCAGCGGGCCAATGCAATATATGGACAGTTGCTTCAGGTCCAAGCAAAGGCAGAACTTGTTCCAAGCCCTCTGGCATCCTTTGATAACAACGGCAGAAGAGACCAATTTAGCTGAACCAACCCCCAGTACCTGAACTACAGCAGCAAAATGTTATATTAGGATAAAGAATAATCCTATATTAGCCATATTGGTACTAGGGCCGCGGTCAGTATTTTATCAAAAAAATTAGCAGATAATTTAGGCCTTAAAATTACCGAGCCATCAAATATGGTAGTAGTTATTGCCAATAGAACTAAAGAAAGAGCCATAGGAAAAATACTAGGTGTTAGACTAGCTATTAGGGACGTAATGGTAACTACTAACTACCAGATACTCAAAAATCTGGAAGAAGTACTGCTGCTAGGGATGGACTCTGATGGATTAGTTCCAAAAGGTCCATGCCAGACTCTACTTTAATGAAAGAAGATATTCCTCAGGTACCTAGGTAAAAGTATCGAAGCACCTATTTATCACACAAAGGAATGCCCATCAATTACCTACCCAGAAACCTATAATGATGATAATGACTACTTTAACAACTATGATAATGAAGACCTCGAAGAATTAGAAAGTCATTACTCTGACGAAACTGGAGATGATACCAACTTATATACTAACCCAGTACTAACCCGGTTGAGAACCCTGTAGTCCAGCCATCTATCTAACAGTTGTTGAGGAATTACCCACTGCGGAAAAAGACAAAAAAATAGAGTTAACTCCTAAAGAAGCCATAGAGAAGTTAGTAGAAGCAGACTCTTTAAATAAAGAACAACAAGAAGAAATGATACTTACCGTAGGTTTCCGAAAATAAGCTACCCCCAAAAGAAGCTACCCCCTGGATTTTCAGAAAATTTTTTAAAAAAATCGTTAATAGTCACTATATATAAAACTTTTTTTTTGCTATGTAAACTTCAAAGGGTCGAATAAGTAAAGTTGTTTAGCGCAATGAAATACACCTACAGTAAAAATTTAATAGCATTTGGACAACTTATTATTAGTACATTTTTCAATTTTCCATGATTTTTTGTATAACTTTTTGGCCAAAAAGGGTAGCTTTTTCTGACAAATACGGTATCTTACAGAAGTATGAAAAAATTATTTTCTTCTGAGTTAGATTAGTAGAGTTATGCTGCTCAAGTACAGCATGAAATTGATACAGGAGATGCCAAGCCAATTAAGCAGGCCACCTATCGTATTGCCCCAGATAAACAAGAGTTCTGAAATAAAGAAATACAACAGCTCTTAAAAAATGGTCTCATATATGAGCTAAAAAGTCCCTGGACTTCGCCTGTGGTAATCGTTCCAAAAAAGAACGGAAAACAGCGGTTATGTGTGGACTACCGTAAATTGAATACCATAACAAAAAAGGGTGCTTATCCTCTTCCTCGTATCAACGACCTATTGGAAACATTTGGCAAGGCAAAGTGGTTCTCGAGTCTTGATCTAGCTAGTGGCTACTGGAAATTGGTTTCAAACCCGAAGACCAAGAAAAGACCGCCTTTGTTACTAAACAGGTGGTTTATGCTTTTAAAGTGATACCATTTGGGCTATGCAATGCCACAGCCACTTTTCAACAGACTATGGCCCATATTTTACAAATTTTTGGACCAGTTTGTGGCAGTATACATGGATGATATTATTATATTCTCCTAGATGTATCAGGACCACGTAGACCATATCGAGAGTCTTTGCCAAAATAAGAGCTGCCAGATTAAACTAAACCTAGAAAAATGTGAGCTCTTTAAACCGAATATCCAGTTTCTAGGGCATGTGGTCAGAAGTAATAGGATTGAGCTGGACCCATCTAAGGTCAAAAAAGTTAAAAATTTTCCTACCCCAACCAACCTCCAGCAACTCTGAGGGTTTATCAGCCTAGCCTCATACTATAGGCGCTTTATTCTGGAATTTGCAACTACTGCTATGGCCCTACTACCTCCTGGAAAAAAATGTTAAATACGTATGAAGGGAAGAACAGGAAGAAGCCTTCAAAAAACTATATCTTATCTGATCACTGCCCCCGTGTTGAGATACCCAGACTACTCCAAGACTTTCTATCTATATACCAACGCTTCCGGAGTAGCACTCAGGACCATATTGGCACAGAAAGGCGAGGACAAGAAAGAATACATCATAGCCTATGCTAGTAAGAGTCTTATCCAGGCTGAGCGTAATTATGCTGCCATCGAATTAGAATGTTATGCTATAATATGGGGTGTTGAACATTTCTACCACTACCTGGGGTATAAACCTTTTGTTATTGTAACTGACCATACTGCGCTAAAGTGGCTCCAAACTACTGTGCCTAAAGGACGTTGAGCCCAGTGGATTTTGCAGTTGCAACTTTATAATTTTACAATTATTTACCGAGCCGGAAGGAAGCACTATAATGCTGATGCTCTATCACGTATGGTAGCAGAGGAACCTATAAAAAGTATCAAAGAAAAAAATTTTAAGCTGCTACCAAAAAGTAGCAGATATAGAGAACTGGGGGGGAGAGTGTACTACTACCGTACCCACCCAAGTAGTTGAAGATGAAAACCAGAAATGTTCACCAAGAAATGCTCTGAAAGATAGTGTTTTCAGTATGACTCAAGAAATAGAAGCCTTTTATACTATGGCAGAAAACTCTTCCTTTGATAACTTTGATGACGAACTATCTGACTGGACCAAAGAAGACTCCAGTGGATGGTTCGATAAAGAAAAAGAGTTACTACTAGACCTTTATGAAGAAAATGAAATGAACGACTCTGGGTACTCAAGCCAAGTATATGATTGGGAACTTACCAATTCACAGATAGAACAAGACAGGTACCAGAAAGAGTTGCTGTAGCAGTTGGTTTATGAATTATGGTGGGAAGTAATCTGAACAGGACGAGTAGGACAGTGATGGCAAATGACAAGGTCATAAAAATTTTTATGAAAATGACTATAAATGATATGTCATATTAAAATGACAATGTCATTTATTATAAAAAAATTGTATACAAAACCATGGCAAAATGACAAGTCATAAAAAATATTTTTATAAATGACATTAAAATGACAAATAAATAACAGTATCACTATTATCAAAAACATTCATTATATTCCTTCAAATTAGCTGAATTCGATACTATCTATATATTTCTAAATTGGACTTTCCTTATAAATGCAAAATAACTCCCAAGGTGTAATTTCGAATTATAATCAAATTAAGCTTAATCCTGGCCATTACTCAAACCATGCCCCTAAACGCTATTTTGCATTTTTTACAGTTTAACATCCATTCCTGGTTTAATGTGACTTAGTGTTCCAAATCGTTAGTTGAAAAACCTACTAGTTGGCAACTTTTCAACTAATCGATTTAAAAAAAAGTTAAACAACTAATCGATTTATTATCAACTGGTTCGATTACAATTAATTGCTAGTTATCAACTAGTTATCAACTAGTTATTCAACTAACTATAATTTATATTAATCAACTAGACGATATAACAGAAATCACAACCATGGATTGGTAACTAATAATACTTCTCAGTTTGGAGATGTATCTGGTGTGCATTTTTTTTATTTCAACTTTGCCAGTTTTCAGTGCGTTTTACACCAACAGTTATCCTCCAAAGCATAAAGGCATTATTCTTCATATATAATATGAATTGCTCCGGGTACCAATCATAGAGTCAGTACTTTACAGTTGTCATTTTTCAATTTTCACTTATTGAAAAATGATTCAGGCGATTCTTGATATAATAGATTAATAATAATAAACGTAGTTCATATTTATTAATGACATAATAATTTAAGTAGTTCTTTTAGTGTTGCATGTTTCATTTTTTTCAATTATACTTAAATTGTTCTTTTTTGTTTTATATCTATATTTGAACTGACCTTTTTTTTAAATCACTACTAGATACTAGACCTACCATTAAATCATAGATTAGGTTTAACCATTTTTTAATCAATTTTACAGTATATAATCTATTATAGTAAAGCTTGGATTCATTATCTGTTTTTATATTCAATTTAATGGATATTTGACAGATTTTATTATTAACTTTAGTATACAAGTGATAACAAATCCAAGTTCTATATTGTGGTTATAATATTCTGCGAAATATAAGTGAACAATCTACGTCTTTTTCAAATTTCTATTACATAATAAGTGAGATGTAAAATAGTGAAACTATTAAAGGAGGGAGAGCGTATACGTTTAACTGATTTAACTGATTTAACTCTAATAGTTACTAAGAGATAAGTTTTTGATTTACCCAATAAAGGTCTCTTCAGCTCTACACTAGCTTACTTTCTTTATTTTCCTTAAGGGAACCCCTCTTCATCTGTCTCTCTCTTTATTGAAGTCAAATTCATTCTTTTATATATATTTGAATTTAATATACGACACATTAATGTGTTATTTGCCACGTTAACATACTGTTTAACACTACGTGCTTTTCAACAATGGTAGTTTATAATCTGTACCTCTTAACATGCATATGTGCTAACATGTTAACGTGTTATGAATATTTTACAAAAAGGGGCTATTTATGTTAATCATCAAAGTTTACACAGATTGACTAATATACAAAAATAGAAATGTAAGTTTTAATACAAATTTGGGGGTAAACTAATCAGATCAAAAGCTTTTAATAAAATTAATATTAATCACTTTCAGAATGCTTACAAAAAATTAGTATTTTAAACTCTTAGTATTAACTTTATTACAAACTTATACTTTAACTAACAAGCTAGAATTATAACAGTCTATGGTCTCACCAAACCAATTTATATTCTATTTGAAATAAACAAAATAAAATCTACTTTCTACTCTCAAATATCAATAGTATCGAATGAAGGTGACAGTTATGTAAGTGTACGTGAGAATCAAAATAGTCGAATCAGCAACCATTCTAACAGCTCTTTATGACTAGTATTAAATAATTATTCTAACAGCTCTTTATGATTAGTGTTAAATAATCATTCTAACAGCTCATTATGGTTAGCATTAAATAATAATTCTAACAACTTTTGATGATAAGTGTTAAATAATCATTCTAATAGTTTTTTATGATTAATGTTAAATAATCATTCTAGCAGCTCTTTATAGTTAGCGATAAGTAACTATTCTAAAACTCCTTATGGTTATGTTAAATAATCATTTTAATGGCTCTTTATTGTTGCCATTCTAACAAGCTCTTTCGAATAAGCATTTAGTGTTTGGATTAGGATGGTTGAGATATGGTTCATAATTCGTGAGACATTTGATCATATATTATAGTCTTTCATCAAACGGCGATGTTTAATTGATAGATGTCACTATAATGAGCTTTTAAATATATATTTTCAAAATTCTTCGTATCAATGCAAATATCAAAGTGATTATTAAATGACAAGTATTGTCATAAAAAGATAAATAATTTTTTTATAACAAAAATGACTTGTCATATGACAAGGTGTCATTTATTTTTAAATGACAATGTGCCATCGCTGAGTAGGATACTATGAAAGTTCTACCTGTCAAAGTATCCATGAGCTACAACCCATAGATGTAGACGAAGTCTACTTCATTGGTTTGCCACAGTGGGGAGATTTGACCCGGGAACTAGGATTCAAAAAGAAGTTAATTATACCCCTTCTGGAGTAGAAGAACTTTCCTTCATCTGAAATCAAACCTAGTGGGATTCCAGCATCAATAATGGCCTATACTTGCATATGGAAATTGACTCTAATGAATGGATTCAACTCTTCAATAGACATACTGATTGGGAGACCTACGATAATGAATAAAGAAATAAAGTTAAGACAAGCAAGGATTAATAAGTATGAAAAAAAAGGGGAGAAAACAAACATTTATATAAGATACACTAACCTGTGCTTGATTGTATGGTTATGGGTACTTGCCCATTAAATCATGTGACCAAGACCAGTAAATAAATAGGAAGATTTATTATAAGTAAAAAAAAAATTTTTTTTTTGCAAACCCTTGTATAACAGACCTAACAATAAAGAGAGGTTGGTCAGGTCGAAATAGGCAAGTAGAGGGGCCCTATTTTAGCAAGAAGAACCGAACTATGATCTAGAAGACACATGATAGCATTCACAGGAATTCTCGAATTGACACCAAGATATTGGATATCGGAATCGTATGATTGAGAGAAAACTGTGATAATTCGACTGTGCCTATAGTAGCGAAGTATAAGCCTTACAAAGAAGACTAGAAGAAAGAAGAAAGAATGGTAACAAGTAAGGATATGTCCGTATCTCATGCTGGATAAGACTTAAAGAAAGCATTGAATGGATATCATAGTGTATCCCCCATATGTCGCAGATACAAGAGAAGAACCAGAAAGAGTATATATGAATATATCTATAAGGCTGAATACTGCCATCAAAATGGAATTGGCGGTGAAAAAGATGAACAGAAAACACCTATAACCGAAATCAGACCGATAAAGAAAAAGAAAAAGACTCAACCTACCCTGAATAAGAGAAAGAGCCGCTAAGCTAGAAGAAAGAGCATGACTTTAGGACCCTACCATGAAAAATGTACAAAATTAAAAACTAACCAGGGTGTAGTAGAAGAACTGCACTCTGCAAAGACAACCAAAGCTACTTCTATGAATAAGCCATCCCAAATCTGATGTAAATCTAAATTCAGACCAGGTTGTTGGTGTTCTGGCGAAAGTATAGAACTTAAAAGACCCACATAAGGTTATCAGCAATGGATCCACTGCAATATACAGCTCTAAACAACTATTTATAGTACCGGCAGTACCTGCAGTACTTCGACCACCCAAACTGAAAACAGGTGAAAAGGAAAAGTCGAGCATTTCAAACAAAGCATAGGAACTTATATAAAAAAGGAAAAGATAGGACGTTATTAAAAGTACTATGGGAAGAAAAACTAGACCCTATATTAATCTTGTCATATAATTACCCAACAGGAGCCTATTTTGGAACATGGGTCATATTTTATAAAATACGAGACTACTACTACTGGCCCCAAATATATAGTGATATACATGAATACGTCAAGACATGTGAGACCTGTCAGCAGCATGGGACAGGAAAGATTAAAGAAGTACTCTACCCCATACCAGTTGATGTACTCTTTTATCAGATTGGCATTAATATCGTAGGACCCTACCTATTACTCCCTGGTCCAATCGGTATATTATAGTTGCAACTGACTACATGACCAAATGGCCTGAGGCTCATGCAATCTCTAAAGACAATGCTGAAGAAGTGGCAAAATTTATTTATGAAGTGATAGTATGCAGACATGGGTGTCCAATTTATCTACTATCTGATCGAGGGTTCTAATTTCGAAATCAGCTTATTGACAAATTACTCGTGGCTTTGACCATCAAATACTAGTACACAACCCCATATTATTTCCAAACAAATGGGCTTGTAGAGCGCTTCAACAAGACTCTATGCAATGCAATTTCCCAGTTAGTAGTAAACGTAACCGACTGGGATCTACTACTTTCTCCAATTCTTTTCGCATACCGTACTACAAAACAAGCCTCTACCTGTGAAATCCCATTTTACTTGGTTTATAAAAGGAAAGCCAAGCTACCCATGCATTCCAGCGAATCACCAGACTTGCTGAACGAAACGATTATCCAAAGGATATACGAGATTGACCATAATCTACCTGAAGCTCGTGAACTAGCATTACATCAAATACAAGTAACACAAGAAAAACAAAAGGAACGACGTGATCGACCTATACGATTCAAGCCTGAATTTGCAATAGGTAATAAGGACCTTCTTTACAATTCAAGAGTAATGGGCACACATAGCCATAAATTTGTACCCAAATAGAAGGGACCATATTATATTCATGACAATCTCTCGAAAGGCGCGTACAAACTAAGGAAACTAAGAGGAAAAGTGCTTATAGTATCTGTAAATAAAAATTTATTAAAACCATACTACGAACGAAAAATATAAAAAGACGAGTAGTTTCCCTAATGAAAACACAACTACAAGTTCTACGACTGACAAAAAAAATAAAAGGGAAACCTTTCCTGTGACCAAAAGATCCAATACGATTAGTACATTCTTACCCAATTGATGTAGACCCAGCAACTTGTCTTTTTAGTGCCGACCAATTCAATGAAGCCACGACTTCTGCTGTTTACCACCTTCTGTTGTGAGCCCTTCGCTTGGGCAACCGAGTTGAAAGCCTAGTATATGCCTTCTACTTTGGCTCTCTCCTCGACATTATTACTCCCAACCAACGACACCTTTATCGGAAACTGATTACTCCCTATTACTTTATTGCTTCTTCATGCATCTACCATATATTTGAAGACATGGCATGGAACAATTTTACCGCTCCAAGTATACCACTATCACTTTAGCTCGCCGTCTAACCATTACTGAGTACCAAGATTTATTGTAAGAAGTTACTTGTGGAACTCGTAAATAAGATGGGGAGAATTGTGAGAAGCGTTAGGGTACCCGACCCCTCGAAACTTCGTTATAGTTTACTTTTTATATATATATGTATATATTCTTCTTCTGTTATACTACTATTTATGTTTAAAGTATAGGACCCCTTGAGTTTAGTATAATACTATAAGCCCTCAGAGATATAGTACATACTTACCTGCCCTAAACTTGATTCAACAATCTAAGATAATTAGTATCTTAAAGATTTTAAAGAAATTAAGTATGTCGAATATATCAAGTATCTTAAAAATATCAAGTATAATAGAAATCTGTAGGATAGTAAAGATATCAGCAATATTAAAGATATCAAGGATATCAAATATAATTAGTTTAGAAAAACTAGTTAGTACTTGATAATTTCGTAACAACATTGTGAAAGATGCAGTAATTTAAAAAGTATAAATAATGATCTCTTTTCGTTCAAATAAAGCTAACTCAAGTATGGCGTTCAAGAATAACCTTCATAGAAGTGTTAGTAGTTTTTTCCCTTGAATTTTTTTATTGAAAGAACCCAAGTTAAGATAAATTTATCTTCGAGCTCTTAATATTTTCATAACCCAAAAATCCCTTTCGTATAAATCTTAACTTCGAGAATAGCATAAAACCCGATTTCATCAACTAAAAATATAAAGGTTTAGTAATTGACAAAAGCAATTTATATAAAACCCAAATTGATTAGATCATTAACTACCCTGCTAATTAATTCCCATACTCTCAACACATGGAATTGCCCTCAAACTGGATTAGAAAATTATGTCAACTCCAATTAGCAACCTGATTGCTCTTGTCCCATGACACCGTGATCCAAGTTCACGAGTAAAGTCGACTATTTCAACTTACGAAAGAGAAACAGATATTAATTAGTATTTAAAGTAAAGAAAGTACTACTGGAAAATATATAAGAGTGATACTTATCTTATTTCAGAACCACCGCAGCAAGAGTATAAGCTCTAACTCTTGGACCAAGTCAATTAACGCCTTTTTTCTGCCTACTATTGTTAGGATTTAAGTCTTGTGAATATATAGTATTGATAGTTTAGGATAGAAAAGTAGCTAGTTATAGTTATTTTTATTTGTCAGGAACATTCCATATCCTCACAACGTACAGTACTATACACAATCCATCCCTACATATATTATTAAAATTTATTTGCCCTAACCGCTATGGGTATGTATAGTAAAGCAGATAAGTATACCCTAAAGATTGCTGACACAGCAACAAGTGATTTATTTTATTATTACAGCAATTGTAGATTAATTTATATCAGATTTGGCAGGTTATCAATAGTATAGGATGTTATCAAGCACTAGTGTCCTGCAGAACTGATTCAAGGACCCTGATCCGATCCGGTGTTAGCCCTAGAATTCATCATAAAATATTATTAGTCAGATATGTCACGAAACATAAAAACATATGAACTAGGGATCCTAATTTTCTGCTGTGACAACCCCAAATTCTGACTGCTTTATACTTCAAATTATGCGAATTATGCAATAAATTGTTTTAAATTATGCTACAGATTATGCAGATCAGATAGAAATATGCGAAATTTATTATTATAAATTTTTATTGTTATTGTTATTGTAAGTACTGAACCCCATCAGTAACTACTAATAAAGCTACAAAATCCGTGTAATATAAAATTACGAAAAAAGTCATGTATACAAAACTGTTTTTTGCGCCAAACAAAAAATTCCTACAAAATTTTAGTATAAGGCTATGCAAAGTTAACTTTTCGTTTTGCATAACTTGCTGATCTTTTTTTTTAAAATTTCAATCATGCCAATTATTACATTTTTGCTATGTATTTAATTTTTTCTCTAGTGTTACCCAATAGTAACCTTAATTTTCTGGAATTACCTGTTAGAACTAAAAAAAAATTTAAAATTTTCTGGGTATCATATTAATTTACAGTATGCAAAACGAAAACTTAACTTTGTGTTCTAATATATGTTTTTATTAAATTTTTATACTACTTTAACAATATGATTTATTACTTAACATTCTACTGTTATTTGAAATTTCAAATCTGATAATTTATGAAATTTATATTTCGTAAAATCAAATGATGCATTTAATAAGAACTGGTGGGAAATTGATAAGTCTGATATTACTCGATCTTTAATTCTGGCCATTTTATGTGCTGATTATGCTTTATTAATTATGCAAAATTCATCTTGATATGTGAATATAGCAGTCACATATGCTTCTGCAGTAAAATCTGAATTATATGCATATTATGCTATTGCAGTTCTGCGGTATCCCTAATGTGAACACAAAAGCAAGAAATAACATAGATCACATTGATCACATTGATCATAATGATCCTCTTAATCACATGGATCACACTAATATTAGTAATCTTATAGATCATATAGATTTAGTATATCATCGAGATCAGCAGATCTCATTGATCATGAACTATATACTGTAATAAAAATGTATAAATACATCAAGTCTTACACTGAGCCAAATCAGTTGTTTACTAGACTAGTTAATAGTATCTATTTAAATAGTTGTCTAATAAATAACTTATTTATTCAATAAAGAATCATGTCTTCATATACTGATTTATTAAATAAACCAAAACTTGTATCTTTTACACTTGTATAACCCGATTTCAATCGATTATAATTATTAGTAATTAATAATATTGATAATGTGATACTGTAATAGTCTTCATGTTTCCTACAGTTAGTTATAGTTTATTATAAACTGATACACCTATCAGTATTTTCATATACCTATAGCTGTTTTGCCTCTTTCATAAAAGCAAATCATATTAAACCTTTATATGCAATCAACACCAGTTCTACTAAACCGTTTTAGAGATTATCAGAAAATTTTATACATAGATATTGATCGATATATAGCACTTAATTGTTTTATATCATTATAAAATATCGTTATATATTGATTAAAATATCATTATATATCGATTGATTGGATAAAATCGATATATATCTATAATCGATATATATCATAATATCGTTATATATCGATTAATTGGATAAAAATTGATATATATCTATAATTGATATATATCATTTTTATATTAAATCGTAATATATCTATAAATCAATTATAATTATTATTATTTGAAATAATATATGACTATTAGCAGATCTTTAACGATTACATAGTGTTTTGACTGTCATGAAAATTTCAACCCAAATCACCAGGTAAAAAAAAAAAAAAAGTTCAAAATCTCTTAAGCCTATTTAATCAGAAGCTACCAAAGATCATAAATATATATACCACAAAGTGTGCCAAAAAAACTTAAAAAAAAAGGTGTTTTTGAACGATTTTTATCACTCTCTCTCTTTTACGCCCTTTTCTTTTTTTCTGCTCTCTCTTTTTTTCTTTTTTCTCTTTCTTTTTTTTCTCTTTCTTTTTTTTTTAATATTTCGAATACTTTTGAAATATTTTAGGATAATCTGCAACCTGTATCATATTAATAATGCATTTTACTAATATTTTCGAAATGTTTCGATGTTTTTTGATAATTTGTACTACAAAATTAGATTAGATCTTTATTTATATTTTGTTTATAATTTAGATTTTCTATCAATTTTACATTGTTTTCTTCATTTTCCTTTTGTTTTTTTTTTGGTTTCATTTAGTTTCGTTTAGTTTCGGTTTGTTTTATTTAGTTTCGTTTTGTTTTTTTTATTTATATTTTTTTAGCCTGTTATTTTATGGCGACCCGTGATCGACCAATCAAAATCGATTACATGAATCACATGATAACCGATTTGCAAAGAGCAAATTGTCGAACACATGACTCACAGGACCGATTTTGATCAATCAATCACGCATAAATACTCAAAAAAAAAAAAAGAGTGAAACAGATTTTGATCAATCGATCAAAATATACAATTAAAAAAAAAAAAAAAGAGCAAAACAGATTTCGACCGATTTTGATTGATCGATCCCCAAAAATACACAAGTTAAAAAAAAAAAGCAAATTTATCACTACCAGGTACAGCCTAAAATTTTTGTATTTTTTTAAAAAAAAATCAACGATGCATTCATTATACAAATAATATATCCGGTGCCAATTTTGCACTTTATTTATATAAAAAAAAATCCCTACTAGTATTTATCTAAAACTGGCCCAGCTCCATTTCGTGTCTCAACTTGTAATAACCTTTTTCCATTTGTCATCTCGACCGTAATAATTCCAAATGAATAAATATCTGATGCTTTTGTGTATGGAGTTTTTTAAAAGTTTTCTGGTGTGATATAAGGTAAAACTCCATGAATACGTTCCTTTTGTTCTTAAAGAAAAAAGAAAGCCAGACACAAGAATACGAAAGACGATATCCACAAGACGAAGAAAAGAAAGAAATTAGCAGCAATAAAAAGACAAAACCAAAAAGAAGAAAAAAAAGGCTGGTACTTATCTGAAGACCAGTCCCAGCCCAACCCATTTTGCAGCTCAGCTCTGGCGAAGTATTTTTTTCGCTCGCTTAGCGCTACTTCTAACATTTTTCCATTCTCATAACCAAGTCGAAGCCGATTTCAACAAAAAGACCTAAAGAAGAGAGAAGTTAGTGATGGCAACAAGCAAAAAAAGAAGAAAAAAATATACTTATCTAAAGACAGCCAAAAAAGAAATACTGAATTTAGATCGCGAAAAAAAAAAAATAAAAAAAGATCTTATTTACCTGTAGATCTGATCTAGATCGAATCAGGTACCCTGGAGACAAGCTACTAGCATATGATCACCAATCTTAAACTTGATTGGCTGATCATATAGAGTCGCCATGGTGATAGATCGCTATCTATAATTTTACTTTATTTTTTAATTTTTTTTATTTTATTTCTACATTTTACTACTAGCACTTTGCAAGAAATCCAGTGACTTTTTGGTACTTAGCGCAAGCTAACTCAGCCTTTCGACACTTTGCAAGAACACACAACTACTTTTTCTAGAATTTCGAAAGTTCAAGAATGCAAGTTTTTGCAAGTTTTTGCAAGCTTTCGTTTTATTTATTTTTTCGTTTCATATTTTTGTTTTTGTTTTTTTTTTATTTTTATTAATTTATTTTATTCTGGCACTTTGCGAAAACTTTTAACGATTTCTAAATTGCAAAAACACGAACTCGAAATGGAGATTTGTGGCTTTGTTTTATTTTTTTATTTAGTTTGCTTACATTTTTGTTTTTTGTTTGTTTTCTTTTTTTTTACTTATTTTTTTAACTTTATTTTATTTNGTTCAAGAACACAAGTTTTTGCAAGTTTTTGCAAGGTTTTGTTTTATTTATTTGAAGTTTGCTATTTATTACCACTGGTGATCATCACCGGTGTTCAATTACCAATTAAAATTCATGATCAGATGTAATATATAGATCAATTTTTGTATAACAAAAACAAACCATTTTTACAAAAATTCCTAAATTGCTTCTAACCTAAATTTTGCCTATGAATCTACTTTTTTTTATGCAAAAAAAAAATACTTGCTAAATTTTACTATACACAAAGCCCTATCCTAATCTTTAACCTTTACCTTTACCCTAATATTAAAGAGATTTAATTTTTATTTAGTTTGTTTTGTTTATTTTGTTTTATGCATTGTAGATCACTATTTATGATCACCAGTAGTGATTCGTAGTAATTTTCTATTTATTTTTTCGTTTCATGTTTTTTGTTTTTGTTTTTTTATTTTTATTAATTTATTTTATTCCGGCACTTTGCGAAAACCTTCGACGATTTCTAAATTGCAAAAACACGAACTCGAAATAGAGATTTAGAGCTTTGTTTATTTTTTTTAGTTTGCTTACATTTTTGTTTTTTTGTTTGTTTTCTTTTTTTTACTTATTTTTTTAACTTTATTTTATTTTATTTATACTTTACTTCTTTTGAAACTTTGCAAGAAAACGACTTGACTTTCCAGCACTTTACAAGAACACCAATTCTAACATCTCTGGTACTTTGCAAGAAGTCATGAATATGAACACATATAATTGAATATAAGTGAATATAAGCGAAATATAATAGTTTATTTTTTTTCGTTTTTATTTTTTTTGTTATTTTTTTTAGCTTTGTTTTTTGTTTTTTGTTTTTTTTTATTTATTTATTTTATTTTATTTTATTTATTCCTTAATTCGTTCAGAACTTTGCAAGAAAACAAACCACTTTGCAAGAAGTTGCGAATATAAGTGAATATAAACGAATATAAGCGAAATATGAGCGAATATAAAGAATATAATAGTTTATTTTTTTGGTTTCATTTTTTAATTTTTTTTTTGGTTTCGTTTTTTTTTGGATTTATTTTTTTTTGGTTTTGTTTTTTTTGGATTTTTTTTTTCAATTATTATAAAACGCACTTATAGTGTTTTACTACTATAGACAAATTAGATTTGCAAATCCATATAACAAAAACAAAAAAATAAATTTTTACAAAACAAAATAAATTGTAATTACTTTAGGGTTAGGGTAAGACCTGAGATTTTATCAGTCATTAGTATATACAAAATTTAGCAAGAAATTTTTTTATTAGAGTCCAAAGGTGGTTTTATAAGCAAAATTTAGAGATATGAATGTTTTTTTAAAAAAATAAGCAAAAGAATGAAATTTTTTGTTACACCTGATCTTAAATTGTGATTGGCTATTCTAATAGTTTTGTATAATATGGTGTAAAACACCATAGGTGCATCTTAGTAAACTCTTTTTTTTGTCATTTTTTTTATAATAATATATAATATATATAATATTTAAAATATAATATATAATCAACCAATATATTGATCAACTCTTTCCAACGATCCCTCGTACCAAACCTTCCACAAAAATTGAACTATGAAAAACTATATGGCTAACATATTTAATACAACAAACCTTTACCAAGCTTCTGTTGGGTACAAAGACCATTCACCGGAGGTTCTGTGCTATGAAATAGAGATGAAAAAAACATGCAGACTTTTAAGTGAGGCACCTTGGCGGGCTTTGGTACTATCGAGCGAAGAAGTAGTAGAGCAACTCTGGAGGTTTGTCAAGCTCTGTGGATATGAATATAGAAGCAAAGGCCTGGTTAGATATATTATTCTGTATAGCGTAACTCTTACTTTCTCTTTGGGTTTGAAAATTTTCTCTGGTGTCAACGGCTTCCCAAAAAATTCCAAAAAGTGGGTGTTTTGGCGCACCCCTCCAAAAGATCAGCAGTGTTTACTCCGTCCCAATTAGGAAGGCACCTACTATTTCGGATTCAAGGTCACGAGTATATTTTGGAAACAAAATAAATGAATGACATATGAAGTTTTTTCAGAGAAACCGCTGGAGGAATTTTTACATAGTTTTCTTTTTCTTTTTTACAACATATGTATGTCCGACCACTTTTTTCTTTCGCTTTTTTCATCTTGTCCATTTACTTTAGGTTTTTCATTTAGGATATGTAGATTTCCCCCAATTTTTACTTTTCCTTTTTTCACTTCCCCCTTATACCCCTTCTTATACTTTGTGTTTTTTTTTATCTTTCTTGTTAGTTGCAGATAGTAGTTGTTTAACTTTTCTGCCAGGATCTAGGTGGAAGAAGTTTGAAAGAAATTAGGTGGGACAGACGAGCTAATAGATCTCTGTCGGTGAGCTGTATCTTGAGGCCATTAGGTACAACGGATATAGGGAGATATTATCTATCCTTGGCAGGTCGCAGTTAAGTGCTTATGGTAACTGGCCAAGTTATAGTTTTAGTTTTAGATCAGTAGATCGAACCATAGTAATAGCATTTGCATATGTAACTATAGTTTTCACAATATAATATAACCGGACCACCTTGTTAATAATTAAAAAAATATATATATAATATATAATAAAAAAATAAAAGTTTATATTAAATAGCGAAAACTTGTAAATATTGTATATTTAATAAATTAAAATATTATATAATAATAATAAATAAAAAAATTTATAATTAAATTGCGAAAAC
>QKWP01001743.1:88305-106527 GCA_003550325.1 Gigaspora rosea | reverse complement strand
ATTAATTATATTATATAGTTAATGAATGCGTAGCAACCAATAACTGTTTTATTTGGCAGGCGAAAGATCCAAAAGATCACAGGGTGATCGTTTTTACTTGACAATTAAAAAGCATCTGGCTTTGAATTTAATGTGTTACCCATATCACGAAGGTGCTCAGCTTGCGAGCTCATTGAATTCAAAGCCAGATGCGCCTTTATTGGATGCGAAACATCCAGTAACGGACTTATTTGCTTTTTCTTTATAATAAATAAAAAATAAATCGCTTGAGCTTAATCGTCTATTTGGCGTATAAATAGTACTTATACGACCTATATTTACCATTAAAAGGAAACAAAATAATGTAAATATATATTCTATTTTAGAAAATTTTAATTTTAAGATGTACTTATAAAGTATAACGTTCCTGGTTTTAGCACGACTGCTGTTATTTTCTGACCAGGGTCATAACTCTAGTTGAGACAAAAAATTAAGCATGTTTCCGAAGACAAAAAAAAAACAAGGAGTTGACCCGTTAACCCGGGTCATAACCCGGGTCAGTACTTGACCCGCCTGGGTCGGTAATTTTCGACCCGGGTAAGACCTCTAGGAACAGAAACCTAAGGATAGCCCTATCTTAGATTATTAATAAAGAAACTATTTATCTAAATAACACCAAGTTTATTATCAAGTAATAGTAAAATCGATAATTCCTCATTGAATACTCTCATGAACTGCCCTTAGAGAAGAGTATAATTTCTTACAGACTAAGGAATTATACCTACCTCTTGGACACCGCTATAAACCGATAAAGGATCCCTGTAGCCGTGTCGTTGTTATAGTAAGGAGTTAAAGAAGGCCTCCCTACTGTAACACCAGACTCAGACTTGACTAAAAAGTCTGAATATAAAAATAAATTTACTTAGTAATTTTAAAAATTACTATTAAAATTACACAAAAGTTGAATGATCTTGGGATCCTGTTATTGAATTTTGATGATTTTTGCCTTGTTAAATTCATCTCACTGAGATGAACATTTTGGTAGTTGAATCATCCAAAACAGACTAGTAGATCAAAAGTTATCCAATTTTTAATATATATATATATATATATATTATTAAATTTTAACCAATCAAATGCTTAGAAAAATTATCAGGTGGGGTAGGGGGATCAGCTACTTAGTGAAACCCTAATCAGGTGATTTCTGGCGCTTCCATTATTAGCTACGGCAAAATTTTGCTAGAATTTAATTGAAGGTATCTCAACACCCACATAGCCAAATTTGATAATTTTTTTTTTATTTAAATTCTAAAAAACTAAAGAAATTCAGATAAAAAAATTTCATTATATTTGATTAGGTAGTTATTAAAATAACTTTGATCAAATTTAAAACATCTATAAAAATATTAACTGTGACAAAATTTTGCAAAAAATTTGGTTGAAGGAATCTCAATACCCATCTAGCCAAATTCAATATATTTTTTTTATTTAAATTTAACAGAACTATAAAATTCAAATAAAAAAAATATATTAAATTTAATTAGTTGGTTGCTGAGATGCCTTTGATCAAAATTCAAAAAAAAAAATAATCTACATAGATATAGAAATACTGGCTTTCTACTTAAAATATTAAATTTGATTTAAAAAATAATGATTTTTTAAATAATTTTAATTTTATTACTTCTAATAATACTTAAAATATAAAATTAATAATAATATTATCGACTTTATATAATTAAAAAGAATAATTATTAAATTAATCCATGGTGATGATCACCATAGACACGTAATACTAGATATACATACACGTAATAATACTAGATATACGTACACGTAATAATACTAGAATACGTATACGTGATAATACTAGATATATGTACAATACATGATCATGTTTTACGATCGATAGTGTTAACTTAACTTCTTTTCTTTTTACATTGCTCTAATTTATTGCAATTACGTTTTTATTATTTACCCTTTCGTTAACATATCTCTTCTGTTACCTTACCGTCTTTATTATAGTTGCAGTTTTTTTTTCAGGTTTTAGCGACGCGTCGTGCTAAAATACTTCTCACTGAATTACAGGATTCAAGCTTCCGCTTACTTGAAGCATACTACTTTACTGTTTCACGTTTCTGTTGTTTATCGTTTCGGTATTGTACTTTTTTTCGTTATACTATTGTTTCTGTTACTGTGGTATTATTTATTGCTTTACGACGCATCGTATTAATAATATGGTTCGCATTACTGATAGTAAATTGTTATGATCGCTTCTCACTTGCTTCTTTTACTAATTTTGTTCACTGCATGTGTGTTTTTTTGTACTTTGTAGTGCCGAATTGTATTTCTTCCTTTACGTTGTAATTGCTGAATTCTTTAAAGTTGGTGCTGGCTTCTTATGTCTTGTAATAATATCGCTAATGATGCGTCTACAAGTGAAATTATGGAAGGTGAGAATGTAGTATTATTCTTTTGTTAATGCGTTCAAACTGCAAATTGGTTACTTTCTAATGGTTTTTTAATACAAACCTTTCAGAAGGTTCAAATAGTTCTTTGAGTGAAACTACAAAAATTGTAGACGTGGACTTAAATCTTTCTATAGCAAATGAAGCATTAAATGCATTGGGGAATGAATTAGATGATGAACAGGACCTTGAGCTTGTAGTTGGAAATTCGTATCTGTCATGGGACTTAGCTGAAGCGTATCTTAATAATTACGCTAAAGCTAAAGGCTTCTCTTTACGTCGAAAAAGGGTAGAGACAGACAATAATGGTGAAATTAGGCGACGTACTTTTAAGTGCACACATTCTGGTGAAACTGTTAGAAACCAAGTAGTTGATCTTTCAAGACAGCAACATCAAAATTCTGAAAAATATTGTGCCCATGGCACATAAATCTCTCGAAGCCAAAAACATCGGTAGTTGTAATAATAACAAGTATAATAGGAGAACATAATCACCATATGCAACCGGATGTTGTACTATACGCTCCTAAATATAGAAAGCTGTCTTTAGAAATCATGGAAAAAATAGAATTTTATGTCACAAAGGGAAATATGGGCTCTAAGTAGATATTACCTTTATTAACTACAGAATTTGCTGATCATATAATTAATCCACATGATCTTTATAATGCCATTCAAAAGTTTTGATTGCCTCTTTGTCAATGTTATGGAGAATCACAGCTGTTTATCGAATATTTATTACAATTAAAAAATCAGGACCCTAATTGGATTATTAATATTCGAATGGACCCATACGATAATCAGTTGGCAGGAGTATTTTGGATATCTCCAACTCAACAATAGTGTCTTATTCGTTATATCGATGTTGTGCAAACAGATAATACATACAAAACGAATTGGTTTGATATGTATCTCACGCTTTTAGTAGTAGTTGATAATAATACAAAGAGTCGGTTGGTGGCCCAAGCACTATCTGACGACAAAACTACTAAGGTGTATGAATGGTTTTTTGAGTGTCTTATTAATGCGACAAATAACATATTACCAATAGTGTTATTTTCTGATGCTGATCCTGCACTAAGTAGCGCTCTTGCATCAAAACTACCTACTACATGTCATTTTTTATGCATTTTTCACATTTAGGAGAATGTTTACAAAAACTTATGAATTAAGCTTGGAAGCCAGTTTGACGAGTTCTACAAGGAATTTTTGTATGCAAGAAATAGCATGTTTGAGGAAGATTTTAATAGAAGGTGGACATGTTTAGTGAATAAATATCCTCAAACTCAAGCTTATTTCAATAGGACATTGCAAGGTTGTGTAAAGTCGTGGGCACGATGTTATCAGCTAAAAGTTTTTATAGCAGTGATGCAAAGCACCCAACGTGTTGAAGTAATGAACCGACTAATCAAGGAAGGTATAAGAAGCACTAGCTCTTTACATAACCTTAATGAACATATAGAACATCTTTTAGATAAGGGGGCATCCATAAATAACATTATCTACCCCCTTATAAGACCTCATGACCCCCTCCTGGAAATAGATCATCCATAAATAATGTTATCTAATTTACATAAACCCAGTACCCCCCCCTAGAAAATATAAATATAAAAAAAATTTTTTTTTTAAAAATGGGATTATATACATGTACCTGAAGGTACAGTACATAGGGATACCGCAAATCTGCGATAGCATACGCATAATTCAGATTTTACAGCAGCATAAGCGACAGCTATATTCGCATATCAAGATGAATTTCGCATAATTAATAAACCAGAATTAAAGATCGAGTAATATTGGGTTTATCAATTTCCCCACTAGCTTTTTTTTTTTTAATCTACTGTAAATTAATATGCTTATGTTCACACCCAGAAAATTTTAGATTTTTTTTCGGTTCTATCGGTAATTCCAGAAAATTAAGGTCACCATCGGGTGACACAGGAAAAAAAAAAGGACGGCAGGTTAGGGGCGTGCCATTTATCACGTGATATTTTTTACTTAGTGGCTATTATTATCCATGTATGGTGTGATCACTTTATCTAATTCTGATTGATTAATATAATATATAGACGTGATCACTATCTCTGACCATGTATCCATGGTAAAAATCACATGATAAATAGCATGCTCCTTATGCAAAACGAAAAATTACTTTGTACTAAAATTTTGCAGTGAATTTTTTTGTTTGGTGCAAAAGACAGTTTTGTAAACACGACTCTTTTCATAATTTTATATCACAGATTTTGTAGTCTTATTGGTAAGTTACTGTTGGGGTTTAGTACTTACAATAACGATAACGATAAAATTTATAATGATAAATTTCGCATATTTACGCATAATCTGTAGCATAATTTAAAAAAAATTTATCGCATAATTCGCATAATTCGAAGTGTAGAATTTGGGGTTTGTCGCAGCAGAAAATTAGGATCCCTAGGTACATATACCCACATCGCGTGATACATAACTTCTATTAATATTTAATAAATTATTTATTTTTATTATATAAATCATATATATATTTATTTATTAACTTAAATACCAATAATACATGATTTAACCCAAAATCCGCTTTACCCATTCTAAATCTAAACTTAATCCCTAACCCTAAACCCAATCCTTTTTTACCTAATCCTAACTCTAAACCAAACCCGTTTTATCTATTTCTAACCTTAAGCTTAACATTAATTCAAAATACGATTCGACTCTAAATACTCTAAATCTAGTTTCTTACTAAAACACAATTAATTAAGTCCCGATTCATATCCGGCTCTAAACTCTTCTAATGATTTTTCACAAAATAGATTCCAGTTAGTTAATCTCTATCGTAGAAGATCTTGCATACGATAATTTGCTTTTCATAAATTCTGGGACATCTGATAAAAAATTGACTGACCGAATATTTGATGATTCGATATCGACAGCAATCATTACCGAAATCACAAACTTATCGAATCGGCAAATATTCGCTCGGTCAATTTTTTGCCAGATGTCCTAGAATTATGAAACAGCTGAAATTATTTTACCTAAGATTCAAAGAAGCCGGTGTGTGTTCTTGCAAACTGATTCGCTAATGCTTTTCACCATTTGATCTAAGTCATCGATATGTCAATTACTAAGTAACACTTCTTTTTTCAAAGCACATTCGCTAGTGTTTTCTTCATCCTGACCTAAAAACGGCCCATATAGTGAAAAAGACTCTAGTAAAGCAATGCCATCAAACGACAAACTCCACATTATACCAAAAACAACGAACCTAGAATGGCGCGAAGCTATGATTCGAAACCACCCAAATGACAATACTGAAAACTACGTTTACACCAAGGCTCCAATTACACGATGATACAGAACGACTCCAAAACTGGCGACTTTAGCAATGACGACATTTACAAGAACTCACAAGCAGTGTTAGATTAAAAAAAAAAAATAAAAAGATTATCAATATTTATATATTCTGTGATTGGTATGTTACATAGAAGCGCAAGTATAAAAAATTTTTTTTTGTTTATTTATTAATTGTGTTATTATTATTTTGACCCCCCAATATATTAAAAAATCTGTTATATAGTATTAAACCCCCTCTTGCATAACATTATTTATGGATGCTCCCTAATGAAGCCAAATGAGCACGACACAATAACTATTTGGCTTCCCTTCCTACTAATCAAACACCATCGGTTGTTGATTCAATATTTCCAAATGTTTTGAAAGTATTAAAAGTATATTTAATGGCATATATTTTAGCAGTTCAATAGCAGCAAATTAATGGATCTCTCTTATATCGCGCACAATTATGGCCAAGAAACAATATCCATGAATTACAGGTATAGTGTTGTTTATTTATGTATTTATAACAATTTATCTTTAAAGCTTTACTGTTATCATTTATTTAGGAAAATTTTCAATTGGACTTTGATGCCAGTTTTTTGGAAGACCAACTCGACAGACCTCAAATTTCCGTAATGGCCTTAATAAGGGATATTGACCTAGATGATATAGTTGAAATTTGGGAGCTCGTGTGCTTATCGGTGAATTATAAAAATTACGTTGTATTATTGAGTGATGGTGGACATCTGTGTACTTGCATGGCTATCATCAATCGAGGTATTGTCTGTGCTCATTATTTTCAAGTAATGATGAATACTAAAATGGCAAAGTTTCACATTGAATTAATTGCATATTGTTGGTATAAAGATGATCAGCAGGATAAAGAGATAGACGATTCGCAACAGCAGGGCATTGAGATGTTTCAACAAACGACTGCAAATATAATTGTGCCTGACCTACCTGACCTTCATATAATTGAACAACTTCGAGGTTCTAATATAGAAAACGCAGAAAGTCGGGAAATAATTAACAAAAAAATCAGATACACCAATGGATTTGGCAAAATGAAGAAAGCTCTAAATGTTGCCTTGGATCTTGGATATAATAATGAATTGATTAATATAATTAATTAGTTTATTAACTGAAAAAGGGCTATAATTGAAAATAACAGTGAAAGTATTTCGCTTGATCAACCTAATCAAATAATCATAATGGATCCTTTAGTTACAAAACATCGTGGGTGGCCTACAATAAAAAGATTAAAGAGCTTCTCCGAGTCTTAAAGTTATAAAGCTTCAATACACAGCTACTATACGATTAATTCACAAGATTCTAATTTAAGAATACCTCTAGCACCTCTTGTAAATAATAATTCGAATGATGGTTATGCTCTAGCACCTCTTGTAAATAATGATTCGAATAATGGTTATGCTCTAGCACCTCTTGTAAATAATGATTCAAATGGTAGTCATGCTCTAAATAATAACATAGAAAAGCCATGTAAGGAAAGTAAAAGGAGATATCTATGTAATGTATGTGGTGGCGTAGGACATAATGCACGCATATGTAAACAGCAAAAGTAGAATTTATAGCACACTTGTCATAGTTTACAATGTAAATAGCAAAATAATAAGTTAGATCTATAGCACTTGAGCACATGTAAGCACAAGATAAAATAGGATTCATAGCGCACTGCAATTACTATATATTGATTATGAACTTGATTCTAAGCTAACAATAGTTCAATTGAGAATAGTTTTGTTTGGAATATCAAACTTATGACTATAATTAGTTACCGTATATGTCCGAAAATAAGCTACTACCTAAAATAAGCTACCCCCAGATTTTTTTTAAAAATCTTAAAAAATTCGTTAGCAGTTGCTACATATAAAACTTTTTTTTCTACTAAGTAAACTTCAAAAAGTCGATTAAGTAAAGTTGTTCAGCGCATCAAAATACACCTACAGTAAAAATTTGGTGTTATTTAGATAACTTTTATTAGTATGTTTTTCAATTTTATCAAAAAAATACTATATTTCGAAAATAAGCTACTTTACGATTTTTTGTGTAATTTTTTGGTCAAAAAAGGTAGTTAATTTCGGACACATACGGTATTATTTTGATAGATAACTAACCATAATAAGTTGTATTTTTTTAGACCGATATGTTCTAAATGTGAAGCAATATAATATTATTACTGGTATATGGCATCAGATAAGTATATGCTTCTAACTTCTATAAGTATTCTCTTTTGAAAGTTAGGGTTATCATAAATATTAATATTGTTGTTTTTTCATTATAGGGTTAGGGTTGGGGCTATTAGGCAAATGACCTCATTTTATTGCTGTTTTTTATTGGTGAGTTTTAAGCACTAAATTATGCTTCTAATTCTATAATTATTCCCTTTTGAAGGTTAGGGTTAGCATGAATGCTAATATTGTTGTTTTTCATTATAGGATTAGGGTTTGGGCTATTAGGCAAATGATTTTGTTGTACTATGGTTTTTTTTGTGATATTGTTGTGGTCCAGTATACCTATAATGATAATTACTTTAATAAAGATCATAATCCCGCATAACTAATACGTCATACATATAGTCTTTTTATTTGTTTTATATTTTTGGGCTTGTACGCATGTATGTGCATACTATGACTAGTAATCCTAATGAAATTAAAAAAGTCAGCTAAGCTGATTTTTTCGACCCGTTGAGGCTGGTCAGTCTGGTCACGTGACCATGTGGTTACTCAAATTTTGTAAATTTTATTACTCACGTGTATGCATATTGTTGATCAACTTGTTCAAGTGACATGCGTTGAAATATCAGTTTGGTTACATGAATTATATAAACCTAATGATCACATGATATAGTGATCATCACTATGGGTTATAGTTAGAAAAATTCAATTAAAAAATAGAAAAAATTAGTAATTTTTATTTTTTCATTGTTTTATATTATAAATTAAGCGTTAGTTCATGGCGACCCCAAGATCAGCCAATAAAAATCGATTACGTGAATCATGTGCTCGATTGATCGATTTATCGATCAATTGAGCACATGATTCATGTGATCGATTTTTTGGGTCGATCAGGCCATACCGGTCAAAAAAAAATTTTTTTTAAAAAAAAAATTTTTTCTAAAAAAAAAATTTTTTTTAAAAAAAAAAATTTTTCTAAAAAAAAAATTTTTTTTAAAAAAAATTCAATTACCAATTATTTTCTCCAGTCTCGCCCGATGGTGACCACTTATTTGCTCGGGTAATACAAACTCCTGGAGAGTAAAGAATCCTAACACGCATAAAGGAAGAAAAAAGCAAAAATCTGCAAAACTAATGCTTAAATCGATCTTAGTGGACTAATTAAAAATGACGGGAATGAAAGGTTACATATAATAAATATTATTCTAATCTTATAGCCTCTAATGTTAAGGCCCTAACCCTAAATTTTTATCTCATGGATTTTTTGTTTTGCATTAGTCGGCGGGTCGGAGAGTTTTTTTTCTGTGCAAGTTAGTAAAAGTTATCAGTAGATCAGTTTTTTTTTTCCTACGCAAGTAACGGAGGTTTTGTTTTTTTTTTTAACTTTTAACTTAACAACCTAATTCGGGTCTTTTTTTTTTTTTTATCTTAAATTTTTTATTATTAAAAAAAAAAAACAAATCGGAAAGAATTTCGAACTAACTTAAAGGTAAGAAATTCTATATTTAAATTTGGTTTAAATTATATATCGTATCTTATATATCGTATCTCATAACTATACATGGGTGCCTAAATTCAGGATGATTTATGGCATTACGGCATGCCGATATTTTTTGTATTTTCGTCATACCTTTTCAAAATGCCTAAATGCCGGAAATAATTTTGGCAGCCGAAAATAATTTCGACTGCCAAAATTATTTCGGCTGCCTAAATTATTTATGGCAGCCAAAAATAATTTCAGCAGCCGAAATTATTTTCGGCTGCCTAAAATAATTCAATAGCCGAAATTATTTCTGGTAGCCATGTGGCTTATTAAAGTTCGGTCCCAAGTTAGACTTGGGACTTCGACCCACATCAGCTTGTATAGCATTAAAACTGTGAATACATGAGTATCATTTTTCGAGCCAAATCCAAATATTTAGATGCATGTACAAGTGTGAGTCAAAGTCCTAAGTCTGATCTGGAACTAAGACCCGACTTTTAGAGTTGAGTCGGAATCAAACTGGATTTTTCATATTCCCAGTTGATCATGATAATTAGGTACGTATAGTACTAATTGAGAATAAAACAAGTTGGTGATCCGATTATCGAACAGGATCGCACACTTGTGATTCAAATATACACAATTTTTTTTCTTTTTGGAATCACTCCAGCATACAATTCCGAACACTGAACTTATTAGGCCTTTTCGGCGTGACATACAGCATACATCAGTGCATTTGACGTATGATTGATTTAGCTATTTTGTAGGGTCAGCCGGTGGTTTCCCACCCGCATGCGCAGGCCGGCTGTCGGCCCGAGATTTGCATTCAAGCTATTGCTGCTTAAGATTTGGTAGTTAAGATTAGCTGGTGGTTTCCCACCTGCATGACGCAGGCCGGCTATAGACATATATGTTGCAAAATGGCAGGATTCAGTGGGCAGGAAGGGCCGGGTGCGAATTCGCTTTCTTACTGGGCTGCTGATGTTAATCTTGCAGTTCGTGTACTTTTATACCTAATTAATCTTCGGCACGTTAGTATTTCACATGAAGTATACAATTTAGGCAATTGATTGCTTTACTTATCTTTCCTTGCGCCTCTTTTAAATTGGATGGTAATTGAACCGGTTTTTTTCTCGCTAGAATCTTGGTTCCCTCCGTGATATTTGCCGCCTGGGGCCTCACTGTTTTCGATCTGTTGACTTTGCCGTCAACCTGAACACTGTAAATGCATGTGAATATAAGGGACCTTTTTTAAAATAAATAAAGATCATCATTCTAAATTGAGTTTTATACAAAGGAATGCTTATTGTAACATAAATACTGAGCCAGATAGATGGTATAGTACTGTTTTGACCATAAGTTTCGTCAATGACGAAACTTGACGAAACTTATGGTTTTGTCATTTCGTCAACGGCAAAATAGTTTCGCCAGGCATCTATACGTAAGACTAATTAATTGTTTTAGCGATATGCATGCAGCCTTTTATAAATTCTAGAACAACTGATAAAAATTATTTCGGCCGAATTCGATAAGTTTTTGAATTCGGTGTTATCAGAATTGGATTCTGGCATTACAGTAATTTGATAATCCTGAATTCAAAAACTTATTGGATTCGGATGAAATAATTTTATCAGTTGTCCCAGAATTTATGAAAACAGCTATAATATATTCAGGATGATATGGGTTAGTACCTTGGCAAAATTTAGGAGTACAAAAAATTAGTTATTATCTTTGTAGCAAGCTAGATACATGCTTATTCAGAGTTAAAAAAATAAGATAAGTGAAGGAATAAGGTCAGGATTGTCACGATAAATAAAAGTAATAATGTAATAACCAAAAATAATATTTTCGGCATATGAAAAAATTTTTGGCATCCGAAATTATTTTTGGCATCTGAAATTATTTTAGGCATCCGGAAATATTTTTGACATCCGGAAATTATTACGGCATCCGAAATTATTTTAGGCACCCGTAATTATTTACGATTTAGGCTGTCTAAAATATTTTTGGCAATTTTTATTTTCGGCAAGCCAAAAATAATTTAGGCACCCATCTATACTCATAACCCTCCCCAAATTATCCTAACCGATAGGATTATAACCACTAAGAATTTCGTCAGTACCTACAAGACGTGTTTGCTTATTACATAATCTCCAGAATGAATCTTTGGTAAAACTATCTTTAGTTCCTCGAAGAAGCAATTTAAGCGTGCAACCCACAAAATTCAATTTCGACGTACCAGAGACACCACAAAAAACTTCAGAAGAACCCACCAAAAAAAATGACGTCACCCCATTAAACGATATCGTAAACAACACTCTATAAACGACGGCACCGAAACGACGAAAGCCCAGAATCTCCAAAAATGACGAAAGCCCAGAATCTTTATTCTCCATAAACGACGGCACCAAAACAACGAAAGCCCAAAACTACAGTGCCGAACGACGAAAGCCTGGTTTTTTTATAAAGCAAACCTACAAAAAAAAGAAGCGTTAGTTCAAAGAAAAGCAAAAAAAAAAATAAAGCAAACAAAAAAAAAATAACATATCTGCAGGATCATCAACGAAACAGCAAGAGTTTGAAATGATGAAAACGAAGCCTAAAATGACCACAAACGACAGCGCCAAAGATTAGTTCGAGAAAATGAAAAAAAAATACACTGTATCCCAGTTCCAACAAAACGAAACACAGACAAGACTTAATAAGGAGAACGACGAAAACCTATAGTCTCTATAAATGAATGTCAAAAGAAGAAGAAAAAACAATGAAAAAATCATTCCAACGAAGTGAAAATACCAAAAAGACTTACCAAAAAGAAAGCCGAACAGATGACAAAATCCTAAAATTTCTACAAACAATGTCACCGAAACGCAAGAGCTAAACGACGAAGCCTAAAGCCCAAAATCTTATACTCCATAAACGACGAAGCCCAAAATCTTATACTCCATGAACGACGAAGCCCAAAATTTTTTACTCTATAAACGACGAAGTCTGAAATTCACCACGAAAACCAAAATCTCCATCCCAAAATCTCCACAAACGATGTCACTAAAACGCAAGAGCAAAACGACGAAGCCTAAAGCCCAAAATCTTATACTCCATAAACGACGACACCCACTATAGTGGCTCCACTACAAGAAAGAAAGTATTAGTCAAAGAAAGAAAAACAAAAAAAAAACAAATAATAAAAAAAAACACATATCTCAGGATCCCGGTATTCCAGAAAGCAAACCTGCGAGCATAAAAAAGTTAGTACAAATTCGAAGAAGAAGAAAAAATACCAAAAAAAAAAAACAAAACCACTTATCTTACAAGACAGCGAAGCAACAAAGAAAAAAAACATGAAGAACAAAAAAAGCAAAATGAAAAAAACAAACCAAACCAAACCTTATCTAGATCTAATCTAGATCGAAAGGCTGATCTGGTAAAACGGCGCACCCTTACATGATCGACCATGTGATTGGTCGATCAGATGGGGTCGCCATGGCGACAGGTCGCCATTTATAATTTTCCTTATAAATTAATCAATTTTAAATTTATATATTTATTTAAAATTATAATTAATTTAAATAAATTTTGATTTAAAAAGGTTATTTAAGACTAAATTAATAAATTTTATATAAACTAAAATGAAAATAATATAGTAATAATAATAAGTTCAATCATGGGTCAATATTTCAATCAACTTTTTCTGACAATTATCTGAACCAACTTTTCCACGACAACCGAACTGTAGAAATCTATAGATAATATGCAACCTCTTACTACAAAACTTCTTTTGGAGTATTCAGGAACAAGAGTTCTACTCAGGGCAACTAAAAAAGAGCTGAAAAAGAAGTCTTGGGATAGGTCTCTCTGGAGTAAAACACAAAAACTATCGAATAGTAGTTGGTTACTGAGTAACCGAAAGTCTTTGTCATCAAGCTCAAATGTTTTTGAACTTTATGAAAGCTGCATATTTTTCTGTAGACTACAAAACTTACATGGTTTTAAACCCACAAAACAAGTTGGACCTCTTGGAACTTTTCTCGTCCCTTTGGTCTTTTTCGAAATTTCAACAAAGTGGGCATTCTGGCTTACCCCCGTCAACCTCCCCCAATTTGGAAATGCAGCTACTATATTGGAATGAAGTCACGAGTGGATTTCAGCCTTTCGGAATAAACAACAAGCGACACGTGTTTGAGGAAATCTTGAACTGAAATTTCGTTCTAGAATGTTCTTATAGCTGTAGTTTCTTTTTTTTAAACACTTATCTCTACAGTTTCTTTAGGTTAGAGGCCATTTTTTCTAGTAATAGTTTTTCACCTACATATGATAAATTGAGTTTAGTTAGAGTAGAGACTACTTTTCTTAGTATCATGTAATTTTTAAAATAGTCCACTTGGTGCCAGGGCTTTATTGACCTGAGGCCTTGCTTTTCTTTTTTCTTTTTTCTATCATTTGTTTTTTCGTTTTTTTTGTTTTTTCTTTTTCTTTTTTACTCCCTTTTATACATATTTTGCCCTTTAGTAGTTTAGTTTTTTTCTCCCACTTCCAAGAATATTTCCTCCGGGAAATGCCCTTGTATAGTGGAGCGAGGCTGATGGACTAGTCGGTATCTTCAGAGATACCGTTAGAGCTTCGATCCTACTTTTAAAAAGCAATCCGGATTGAATTCGGATTCTCTTTTATGTATCCGGATGAATCCGGTTATAATCTGAATTAGTAAATTCAGATTCAATCCGTAAAAATTTCTTAACTAGCCAATCAAAAATCGTGATTTTCAAAAAATCCGCTTTCATTCCGATTGGTTAATTTTTTCGTGATTTTACAAGATCTGATTAGCTAATAGGTTTACATTAAAACGAACTCAAAGTAAAATATTTCGCAAAATATAACAGTATTAATTAATAAAAAAAATCAGCGAATGGTTGCCTGAAGCACTACAAAAGAGAGCGAAAAGTGATTAATGCATCTTTAGATTAGGCTCATGAGGTTTAATAGCTATTAGATGAATTTTCTAAACGTTGACTCATAGCGTCGACCAAAAAAAATAATAGGCGGATTTTTGTAGGCTTACACTTGATTCGTGAATTAAATAAAAGATACATTTTTTATTAAATTTTAATAATTACAATGATCTATTATTTTGGCTAATGGTCATTGCTACACATATATAATTCGATTAAATTTAAAAAAACATCGATATCTTTAATTTTAAATAATGATCTTTTAGGTGCGTGAATGAAAAGTTTTGTATCAAAACTAAATTGCTAACAATAAATAATAACGAAAAATTAATAAATTAATATGCTGTAAATAAATTAAAAATAGTAAACAACAAGTAAAAAGTATGCGAAACTCAAACCTTTCTTCCAATAGTTTCGACAAGATTTTCAGTTTTACTTTTTAGATTTAAGATCACAAAAGTTGATCCCAGTTTCGACTTTCAACAATATTAAAATCTACAGCTCTGTCTAACAATTTTAAATACAATATTTCTAATTATAGCACGGCCACTATTGATCATGAGTGTTATACTATTTATGTTATAAATCACTTTCTTTTATTTTGTCATTCATGCTTGTTATTTTGCATGATACAGACGTCATCCATACTTGCACTATACGAATTAAAGGAGTTTAAAAAAACATAAATAGTATAATTTATGATCAATGACCGCTGTACTATAATACCAATATAGCATAATAATTCTGAGATACGCACATTTGATACAACGATAATTTTTTTGATTATTTAGAAAATGCCGCAAAGCGGCATTTTCTGATCAAAAAAATTATCACTGTACCAACGTGATGTTATCTCACATTATCATACTTTATTATATAAATATGTACTAGTACAAAAATGTAGATATACAAAAATCATTATCTAAAATTCTTCACTAATGAAAAATTTGACAAATAATTTATATGCAGCTAAAAATTACAAAAAAAAGGTAAATATAATTGATAATCTTAATTTAAGGTAGATTTTTTTTTTATCAAAATGGACGATTTGAAAAGAGACCAAAGCCTAATAACTCTTACTGAAAAAAGGATGATTTTTAGCACCTACAAATACCTTTTTGAGTATTAGCAAGACCAGAAGCAACAAGAACATGTGCAACTATGCAAGCTTGTTGTCACGGTTCTAGGAATTGGTAAGACTATGGTTGCGCAGGTAATATAAGAATGAAAATAAACAATTAATAGCATCCAAATTACCTGGCTGCTTGAAAAAAGAACTTAATTCAAATATTGCTGAAGTTATACACAATTTGGTTATATTTGCAAACTCCTCTTTCTACACCTGTACTATAGCAAAAGCTTAAAGAAAAAGGTCATAAGTTTTCAAAATGGTAGTTACTTTGAATTTTACATGATTTAGAATATTATTACAGGTATGGTGAATGTTTTTATATATTGTATGTGTCAGTAGAAAATGTAGCTTTTCGTGGCTGTTATTTAAAATGGTATTTTAGTATTTTCTATTTGAAACAATTATTCAAAGCATTTACTGAAAAGGTTATCTTTAAAACTATTACAGATCTTTTGAGAAAATCACTTACTAGGACAAAAGGAATATAAGAAATATAATGAATATATTGCTTTGGTTGAAAATGTAACAAAGATCTTAAAATCGAGGAAATCATTCTCTATTCTCTAGTAAATTTTTTTTTCAATTTAAAATTTTAATAAAATTATATTAAAATAAATTTAAAAACCAATATAATAAATTAAAATTTTAAATACTTGTATTAACTTGTTAAAAAAATTTTTTTATCATCACCGTATTGGTGTATCTATATTTTTGCACTAAGATCTACACATATTTATAAAATACTTTTTTAAATACATATCTTTTTTTTTTTAAATGTTAAGGTGAAACCTTGAATACATATCTTTTTTTGAACACAACTAATATAAATTTATATATTTTTATTTTTCTAAATACAATATCATTTTTTAAAATATATTTAATATATAGTTCTATTGCAATATATTTAGAGAAATCTACTTGTAAATAAAATCTAGTACTAAGTATTTTTATTTTATTTTATTTTATTTGTTTTTTAATTTTAATAATAGTAAGATTTTGCTTTTATTTTTATTAAATTTAATGAAACCTTTTATAGTTAAAAAAATTTTATAGTTTAAATCTAAATACTAAGAAAAAGACCCAAACATATAGCTAGATAAACAAAAGTAGATCTAGATTTATTTGTAGCCTAAACCAACCAAAGTGGTCAGGGCTTATCTAGATACTAAGCATTTTTATTTAGTAGACAAAAGTAGTTTATATAATAAAATTTTAAGCTTTTATATAACTAGATAATATTACTACAGTTTAACTTCTCTATAGTTATACTATTAGGATACAAAAAGCTATAATTATAAAAAAGTATAACTAATATAGAAGTATCTATAGATATTGATAAAAATAAATTTGTAACTATTAACTATAGAAAGTAATTATAGAGAGAGGTTTGACTATATAAGTAAAAATACTTTAAAAAATTTGATTAAAAAAAATTATACAGTCTAATTCCTCTATAATTACACTGTTGGGATACAAAAAGCTATAATTATAAAGAAGTATAACTAATATAGAAGTAATTTTTATATATTTATAGATAATTGGTAAAAGTAATTTCGTAACTATATTAATTTTATAACAATAGAGGAGGTAACTATAGAGAGATTTGACTATATAATGTATATATAAACAAAACCCTAGTTGCCAGATTATATATTTGTTTTCAATATTATAAAAAATTTTTAATACTACAATACAGTATATAACTTATTTTATATATTAGATATAAACAACTTTTAAAATTATAACAAAAAATACAGAATTTTTTGCAAAATTTAAATATAAAATAAGAATTTTTTTTTATTCCCAAGCTAACTAATTCTAACTATAAACAGAATTATTTTTGATTTATAATTTGTACATTATAATACGTATGTGATTCGTATACATATATATAAACACTATATATAAATATTATTTTTTATGTATAAATTTGTTTAAATAAAATTAAAAGAATTTATTATTTATTATATTTGTACATAGATTTTTATAAATTAATTTGGGTACTTTTTTTAGCACCTAGTCTATAAAAAAAAAACAATTTTTTTTTTTTATAATAAACATTTATTATTATTATTAAAAAAAAAAAACCGTTCGGATTATCGTTATGAGAACACCAATTTATTAAGTTTGTATAACCCTTAGATAATTTAGATGATTTTTTAAGTAAATCATACTAATACCCCTAGACGTACTCGTTTCATTGTTTTTGTTGTTAGAGGTGTTTATATAGTCTTTTTTTTTTACCTGTCAAATATTTTTGATCGACGACATATTTCTATTACGACACGTGGATAAATATTACAATCATCTTTTGATAGACCCAGAGTTAACTTTAAATTTTAATAAATTATACATTATAGGGTTAATAATCTAGTTACCAAATTTTCCAAACCCTGAATTTTTTTTTTCTGTAGAGTGGCGTTGTATGATTTTGCGCAGTATAAATGAGGTACTAAAATTGGCGGGCTTTGAAAATGTTTACTAAATACCGGTATTTTCGGTGAAAATCTTGAGGTTCACGTTAACCCGCATATAGAATTTGCAGGTGTGGCATTGTTGCAAACCGAATAAACAGAATGCAGCCCCCCACAATTAGTGCAAAAAACCTATTCCGAAGTTTAACGACGGATGTTAATTTAATGTCGGTTTTTTTTTTTTTATCCCCTCCGTTTTTGTTTTTTTTTTTTTTTTTTTT
>QKWP01001743.1:16918-84495 GCA_003550325.1 Gigaspora rosea | reverse complement strand
TAAAAAACGATTTGTGGCGCAGTTCTGCGCAGAATTTTAAAATACTAGGTAGCTCTTTAAAATGTGGTTTTAAAAATTTAGCAAAATCATAATATGCACATTCTTCACCATTATTATAACAAAATTTTTTTTTTTTATAATTTTTTGTTAATTTGTTAAATTTACTTTTCTATAACATTTTTTTTTTTAACATTTACATGATCATAAGGGCAGTGCCTACAATTATTTCCGCAACAATAGCCTCTTTGTTTATGAAATAGTTCAGTCATTACTATGTAAGAAGTTTCAGGATCTGTATAGGTGTTTTGATTGTTCTAATAAAACTCGGAATGTTCAAATTAGGATTATATATAAATTTTACATATCAGATATATAAAAGTAAATATATCAATCTATATAATTACCTGAACAGCAATTCTATGTGCTTCAGCCCAAGGTGGCTTTGAATCAGATCGTGTTTCATCATTCTCTTTGGTATTATTTTCTTTTAAATTTGTTGTTGATGATGATGATAATTCACTTGATTTATCATCAATAGTTGACATTTTTTTAAAATTTATTGATCTATTTAATTTAAAACGAATAATTAATAAATTACAAAAATTTTGGCGCAAATTATAATAAATCAACATGATCTTTAGGAATTTTTTTTTTTAATAAAAAAAAACATTTATTTTTTTTCAACCTAAAAATCTTTTTTTTTTTAAAAATAGACGTTTTAGTAATGGGCGTTTAAGAAATGTAAATTATTACGGTTTGTAGTAGACACCCTTTTGATATTGTTATAAAAAAAGTTTTTTGTGCAAGAGTTACACGCGTATGTAAATGTATACATATGTACACGATATGTCTTATGTATTTGGTATGTATTTTTCTACTTATCATCTATGTATGTACATACATATGTCCCGCACGTACGTATTACGTACGTACATACCGTACATACCGTACCGTACATACCGTACATACGTACGTAAAAAGTTGGTGTCAAAGAGCATTGTCACACAATTATTACAATTATTACAATTATTATAATTTTTAAAATTTTTAAACCAATTATTATAATTTTATTTTAAAAAAGTGAAACGAAAAATGAATTGGTAAAATCTAAGTATGGTGATGCATAATGTTTAACAAATGTAAAGAAAACTTTTTAGGAATGAATAAACGAATAAACGAATATCTCAAATGTAAAAAAAAAAAAAAAAAAAGAAAAGAAAAATAGTAGATATATTAATTATAAACTAAATTTTGTTATTATAATTATAGTAATTTATAGTTGCAAAAAATTATATAAAATTTATTATTTGTAATAAGTATTAATTACTAAACCAAAATATTTTATTAAATTATAATTTAAATCTATATTAATTTTTTTTTGATAAAAATCATCTTATCAAATTTTATATAATTTTATCAATTATTGGATTAAATTTTTTTTTTTTTTTAAATATTAGCCACAGCTGGCAAATATTTTGAACTTTTTACTACCCATAAAACATTTTCTCTTAATTTTTCAAATGCGTTTTCAAAATGAGCTCGTTGTACCAAATCTCGTTGTTCTTCGAGACTAAGTGAAGAATTTTCTTCAAAATCGCGTTCTAAAACTTCTGTATCATCTGGTGTAGCATCAACAAGTTCTTGAAGAGAAACTTCAAATCTTTCACGAAGAGCGGAAAGTTGAGTAGGAAAGAGACGACGTTTATAAGGACGTATAAGTTCTGAAAGAACGTGTTCTCGGTAATGAATAAAATCTTCACCATTCTTTGATTTATAGGCAGCAAGATAAGCGTCGCGAGACAAAATGTTATCAACAACAGCGTTAGAAGTCATTTTTTTGAAGTTTGTAAAGTGAGTGAGTGAAATTATTTGTTTATTCTTTTGTAAGAAGTGATAGAAAGAATAAAGAATATAGAAAGAATTTTATATAGTTATTTCAATTATCAATGTTGTTTTGATGATGACTTGGATGTCAAAAACTCCTCTATTTTATATGATGCAGGATAATATTGCAAATATTGCATGGCAATACATATATATAACAGTAAATTATTCTGAGTAATTATCTGTCAGTCGGAGAATGTCTTACGACTTGTTAACCAAAAAAATATGTACAACATTTAATTAAAAACTTAGTATCATAAATTCCAAATTGGGAATGAACCAAAATAAAAAAATTTTCTCAGGCTTGTTTGGATAAAATTCTTCTTTTTAAAGATGTTGTGAAACATATTTTTTTTATAATACATCGTACGATTTCAAAACTTCCATGATTCGTAAATTATTAATGGGAAATCATTTTAACTAATATTGCTATTTAATTTACCTAAACTCATTAAAATCTTCATTTTTTTTTGTTTCGGCCCCATGTTGTTGGGGGTTTTTGGTAGGTTGTTACGTTCTTTGGCCTACTAACAAATTTAATCATAATGTCAAACAACATATCCTAATTGAGTATAATTATTCTTGTGAATCCTGCATCTGTGCAATCAATTAAATTTGATTATTATTATTAAAAAGTCCCGAGTCATTTTCAACGCGCGTCTGACAATTCGTGGGAAGTAATGTGTGTCCTCACTCGCGCTTTTTTTTAATAACAATAAATTTATTTTTATCAAAGTTTTAAGCAGATCGTTTTTACCTTATTAATAATATTCATTCCATGCATAATATTGATAGCAGCCTCAATTATCCTTAGAATTTTTTAGTTATGATTTTCTTTACGTTTTATACATTCAAAATATTATTGGAAAAAAATTTTTTTTTTTTTTTTTTTAAAAAAAAGAACTATACGTAAAAAGTTTACCGGTACAATAACGCTAGTTTTTTTATGGCTTTTAATTTGTTTTTACTTATTTTATCAGAATCCAGATTATAACAATAACGATAATAACGATTTAAAAAGAATTTCAAGTTTTTGACGAATTAAATTCTTAGATTTAAGTTCGTGAATTTTCATAATTTCTTGGTGAGTTTCTCTCATATTTTGTAATCATTTATGCATTTATTGTTTTCGAAGCTTGTATAATCGGACTAAGCTTTTAAGGTATTATGTCAAGTGTGGGTACTGTGGGTACTGTGGGCACCGTACTGTGGCGCATTTTAAATTTTTCATAACCAGCTACCATATCTGATGACTCCTCGATTAGATAAGTTATATGATATTAAAAAAAATCATTCGATTCTGATCAACGATTCATAACGATAAGATGTTTAAAAAAAAAAAAAAAAAAAAAACAGGCTTTTCTACTATCGCTAAGAAAATCAATCTACAATAAAAAATTTCATATTACTTTTACAGTAATAATAAGAACCTATAAATGTTTATGTGTAAAAAGAAAATCAAAAACGACTGACTTTAAATTTATTATTAAGAGACAATAACAATAATCAGTATCGGCATAATTACTTGGGTCATCCCCAAAAATTACTAAACGCGTGCGTGATAAGTGTAATCACAACTTTTTATAGGCAGAGTCGGGTTCCCATTGACAATACTCGGGTCCCGTTTAAAAAAACTTTTAAAATTGAATAGTACCTTACCTTACCTGCTTGTGCAAAGAATCGAGTACTGACTACATTTGGGAATAGATTAAAAATTAGTAATCAAGGTAGTTCTCTATTTTCGGGGTTCATTCAAAAAAAAACAGGCTAGTAGAAATATTAAGTAATACTTTGGATCTAAATAATAGGAGTATTGTTTTGGTTGAATATTGTAAATAATAATTTATATATAGAAATGGCTTAATATTTATTATTTAATTTATTGTATAATTTATTGTATAATTTATTGTATAATTTATTGTATAATTTTTTTTTTTTTTATATATTAAAGATTTTTATAATTTTTAGTAAACAGTAAATTGGTTAAATTTTATATTAAAAAATAATTATTTTTATAACTTTACTGCAGTATTATAATTAAATAAAATACTTCATTGCTGATTCACATAAGAAGGATAGTATTTCATAGGCGCAAATTATTATTAAAATTTATTATATCATAATCATGAAATCTTTTTTTTCTCCATAGCTAACTAATCCTAGTTGACATAAAAAAACAGTAAATATACTTTTGTAATTTAAACTGTATAAAATTCTTTTCATAATTTACTGTTATAAAATCCTATCATTCTTATGTGGGTTGTGGATTAAATTTTATTTAACAAAAAAAATATATTATCACTACATTAAAAAGGTTTAACTGTTAATAATATTTGTAATTACAATCTATATAATATTTTAACTATTACAAACAGTGTTTAAAATTCAATGTTCTCAGTGTTCTCAAAGAACATTATACAATTTTTTGGAAACATAAATTATTAAAATATGTTCACTATTTGAGAACATTCAATAAATTCTTTTAATATTAAAAAAATTTTAATCTTCCTATATAAAGAACATTAAAATTTTACTGAGAACATTAAGAAATTAAAAATGTTCTTTTTGAGAACATAAAACCAACTTTGAATTTTAAGTACTGATTACAAATTATGTAAATAATTAGTTTTAAATCAATACAATATTTTAAAGATATATATATTTTTTTATTTAAAGTTAAAAAATAATAACTTTTATTATTGCATTAAAAGTAAAAAATTTTTTTATAATTAGAAATCTATAAATTTTATAATTAAGATATTTGAATATGTAAAATATACTTTATATTAATTTTATTTAAAAAATTGTAGATACTTTTTAATTTTTTAATTTGCCTAGAGTACAATTTAAAGAATAAAAAAATATATATATACTGTATTAATACTGTATACAAAAGAAAAATTTTGTCAAAAAAAAAGCTAAAATAAAATTTTATCTAATTACTCATCTTAATTGTGATTGGCTATACCTCCTGGCGATGCATAATCATACTGATAATAATTTTATTATCTTATTATTCTTTCAAAGTACTGTAAACTGCCGTATACAAGACCTCTCCAGTCCAGGGTTGGCAATGGAGCCAATGGAGCTCAATAGTTGTGTGAATGGAGCTCAAAAAAATTAGTATCCATTGGCTCCCATTCAGAGCTCCATTGGCTCCATTCGCAGCTCCATTGAGCTCCATTACCAACCCTGGCTCTCCAGATATCAGACTTTCTATGTACTAGACCCGGGCGTGAATCTCAAAATTTACAATAACCAAATATGGTTCTTTTTAAATATTTAAGTTCTCACTATGAATGAAAAATATGTATGCTTTTTAAATTTTTCCTTCTAATTGTACAAACTCTCTACCATGCACTAGACTCGGGGTCTAATAATAGGTTTTAATTTTGGTAAGATGTAAGAGACCCGGATCTTTTATACGGCAGTTTACGATAAATTTCTAAATACAAACCTTTCTAAGTGCAATGGTCCCGAATATGTTTTACTTAAAGAAGGTTGATTTTAATACATTTGATTTAATTTCGATTTAGGTAATTATAATAAACTAACAAATACCAGTAAAATAAAATATAATTTTTTTTTTTAAACAAAAAACATTAACTAAATATATATATAGTAGCAATGGAACCAATGGATACTAGTTTTTTGAGCACCATTCGCAAGCTCCTCCATTGGCTCCATTACCAACCCTAACTGTAGGCCTCATGTTAAGTTTCTCGGCACGCAAATAAGGTTTATAATATAATGAGTGATAATTTTGTAATGAATAAAGTTTTTTTTTTAACAATGAAAAAAATAGACAAAATTAGATTCGTTACAATTTCTAAAAATAATTATTTTCACGGTGGAATCCGCGTTGGAGGTGGTTACGTTATTGATGCAAATCGCTACCTAAATATCATTAAAAAAAAAAACGCGAGTTTTACCCTTTTCGGTTTCGCCCTTTCCTATATCACAACATTTTTTTGTTTCCACAGTACCTAACACAACATTTCATTTACGAAATGACCTACCCTAACTTAAACGAATTTATTGACTTTCCGTAATCGAAAAATATCATTTATACACTATTAAATAAAGGAATAGAAAACATAGATTTATTTTATTTCGCATTTATAAGATTGTCGACTATAAATTACTGTATAAATGTTCCCCGATAAATGAACGATCCACAAATAAATAGTAAATATCAAGAGGTCGAATCCCCATTGAGTATTTTATTCGTAGCAGAGTGCATCATTATATGGGTATATTAAATATACTCCGTTTGCGTACTAAATAGGCTATTGTGATTGAGTGTAACAAGCCAATTTAGTGATTGAATAGGAGATTTTTATATTAAGGTTTTCATTTGTTTTTATTTTTTTTGGCATCGAAACAGTTATGGGAATTTGAAATATACTAGTGCTGGTATGATAACAGCCTATTAAAATGCGCTCCGATTTAATCATAATCGGATTGCTATTTGATAGTACTATCGCTATTTATATATACAACAACTTTGTTAGCTAGGCTAATTCAGTATGTTTATTGATTGAACTATGACAACTTCCGATTGAATATTATGTCCATTTAGTCCATTGACAACACGGATTCATATATGGATCAAATTTTATTTGTTTTTTTCATTCGTCTATATTCTCTATATTCGATACAACTTAGTAGAAAAGTCTTATATTCCCCGTAATATGCATTAGAAATTAGTGAATTTTACAAAAATGCCTAAAAAAAAGTCCATGTCTAATAATGCCCTCAAGTTAAGCTTGATATTTTGTTTTTTACTCTATTTTTTTTTTTTTTTATTTTATGCCCACCAGGTATAAGTTTAGCTAAGCCCCAATAAGATAACACTAACAGCCCATTGCCAACAACATCAACAACGGAGGTTCTGTAAATACAAGTATATGTAAATAACGGTCATGCGTAACGTGGTTATCAAAATTTTATAATCAAGCTACTTACATGTAAGGCAATGAGTAATTATCTGGATCATAATTGTGGTACCATAACCATAGCGTCAATTTTTTAGCAAATATAAGTGTAAATGCCGCCTAGAAAAAAAAAATATTTTATAAATATATATATATATACATTTATAAGACTGATATAAAAGGAAAATACATACACAAAGAACAGAAACGAAAAAGTAAGTTATTGAAAAGCTCCAAGTAAGTTTCATATGTCCAATATCAAACCACCACGCGATTATCAAAATGAATATTTCGATTGGAATATTAATTAAGAATAGTGTTAATTCAGATCGATAATAATCTTCCTCAGTGCCACAGTGAAGACGGGTGGATATTCTTGATGCGTATATGGACCCCAAATTACCAATTACTCCTACGAGCATAAGATCAAATAAATAATTAGATATATAACACTAAATTGAGTGTTCAACGTAATGGAACGTAAAGGATCTAATAAAAATTTACCATTGAGTACAGGGGTTAACACTGCGAGCCCATGATATCGATCGATATAATTTTCCAATACCAAACCAGCAATGCTGTGAACAAGACAAAAAAAAAAATAAATGAAACTCGACAAATGTCATAAAAAAATTAGTATGTAAAAGAGGCGGTAAAAAAAAGTACAATACCTTGAAATCACCATAGCAACGAAAAGAGGAGTCCATGCATTAGTCAATAAATGCCGAACTGATTTATTAGTCCATACTATAGATGCCCATAGGGGAACACTCGCAGCCAAAATTAAGAACATGACAGTGCTGACCCATGAAGCTAATATAATAAAAACGATAAATAAATAAACCAGAATGATTATAAATAACTTTTTAGATTAATACTTACATATAAAATTAAAAAGAAATTCGCTACATAAAGAAAGAACTATTAATGTGAATAAATCACCAAGCGACGATGCCATAGGACAAGCAATATTATCTAAATATTTGAATAACTGATTAATAATGGAAATTTGTATATAAAACAAAGACACAAAAAAAACACACCTGGATTTATTCGAAACCTTTGGGATAATATTATGAGAATGCACATAAATGCCCCCAAGATCATACTGCTTAAGGCAGCACACATCATTGAAACTACTATTATTGACATACTTTCATAATATGATGTCATATGATTTGGATTAAATATTATTCCTTCTATAAAAGAAAATATTCCAGCGATTGCTCCTACAACCAGTGATTGTACTTGAAGAACTGCGAGATTACCCCAAATCAGTGTGTATTGAGCTGATATACTATTTAATTCGCCTAAATTTGCCTAATTTTAATGGTATGATTATATTATAATTATATTTTAAAATTATATAAATTATATTACTCGTTCTAACTAAACAAACTATGAATTATATACCAATGTTGACAATCGTGATGCTAAATTCATTTCAAGGTTGCCTTTCAAATTTAATAGTACCGGCACTAAAATATATAGTTCAGGAACGTTGGTATAAACTGGCCAACTCTACCGATAACATAAAGATATATATATTTTTTTAAATAAAATATCATGTGTATTGCTATAGCATTCTTATTACTAATAATCAATTCACCTACTTGAACCGTGTCGAAAAGCCATCCTGCAAGTATCAATCCAATTACTGATATCAATATTGGAGGTATTGTCTATAAATCATTCAAAAATACGATGAATTTGAATTTATAAAAAAAAAAATAATAATTATAGTCGAACAAACCTCTACAGCTAAACTTCTTTCTTCTTGTACGTTGATTATATCTAAAAATCTTTGCTTTCTTGATTTAATACCATAATTTATTTCTTCATCGTTTGTTTGAACTTCTATATATTCATTCTTTAAAGGCTTTTGGTAGCGTGTTCGCTCTAATACTATTGAAGACATTGTATTGGAAGACGCGTACACGTAATTATCATTATCTAACTTTTGGCAATAACGTTCTAGACGCGAAGGCCTCAGATATATATTTAAAATAACAAAGCGATCAGACTCTAAACTCTCTTTTAGGTAAATATTTTTTTTTTTTTGAATTTGTTAAATGTCTTCACGCAATCAACCGAGTTTAATAGTGTAACAAAATCTTTTTTGGATTATCACAATATTTCAATTTTTGAAAATCAGAATCGGACTAAGATAAAAATAGCTTTTTACTAAATTTATTCATTTTTCCTGCAGTGACGATAAATAAATTTTTTTACTGTTTGACGATTACGGTATGTGGTGCAGGATGCCTTAACAATTAACGTAGGAATAAAAATTTTTCACCAGTAACTTTAGTTACAGTAGTTGTAGTTACAGTAGTTACAGTAGAAAACTTGGCAAGCCTTGAAGTCATTTAATATGTCATATGGAGCAAATGGCATGCCTAGGTTGCATAAGTACTTGTTATTGGTCATGTTGTGGATGATAACTGATTATTCACTAGGATACTGTTTTTATGACGTGGCCGAAGGCACGTCATAATGCGGTATCTGCTGTGAAGAAATCAGCAATTATCAGCCACAATTTGACCAATAATACGCTTATCCGACATGTCTGGCGTAAACAACGAACGATTTTTGTGTAACTTATTCGGCCTCCTTCTAATACAAATACACAAATTTTCATTCACCTCTTAAGAGGTGATGAAAATTTGTGTATTGTATTAGGAGGTGGCCGAATAACTTACACAAAAATCGTTCGGTGTTTACATAAGACATGTCGGATAAGTATCCAATATCTAGTCTATTACTTATTAAGGTTTTTTTTAACCAATCAAATTACATGACATAATAAAGGTTCGTCATAGACATTTGACATTCTAATGACTATCTAAGTTACAGATGGAAATTGTTTTAACAATATATGTTTAAGAATTTTATGAAAAATTTTAGTTTTTCTTTACCATATTATTTTGGAAACAGGAGTTTGGAACCTTAATTTCATTGCTGAGTAATATAATTTTTTATTCATCAATAAAAATAATCAGACCATTTCGAAAAGATATTTTTTTTTGAAACTACAATAGAACGATGATTTTCTTGATATTATACGACCGATCATATGGGGTGTTACATATTAAAACAGCCCATTTTTACTTTTATTTTATTTTGAGATAATTGAGTTTAATCATTTGTTTTGATTTTCGGACTGATCCGGGATTATCAAATTTCACGATTTTGATTGGTTTAAGGCAACAGGTGACTATCGGGTAATCTCGTGATGTGTTGGCACTCGCAGTCTCATGTAATTTTTCTTTTACATTATCTTGATTTTTTATTATGCAAATCGACTTTCATTTATAATTAAAAAATGTCAATCGTATTAAAATTTATATGAATTTGATAAAAACTCATTTTTCAAAAAATTGCTGTTTTAATATGTAACACCCCATATGATCGATCCTTTCGTTATTAGCATATGGGCCTGATCTTTTGAACCTGCCCAATAGGAATAGGTCAGACCAAGATTCATAAACTGGTCTACTAGGCCGGTTCTTATTCAGTCCGGTTTAAGACCGGAATGCTTCAGCCAATAGAAATGAAATGTTTCTAACTTTGCAAGAAAGTTATCTTGTGAAAAAGATTTGACCCACACCCGAATTGTGTGTCATAAACTGAATCTTATCTGTGTCTTTAAATATAATTCAAGATATTTTTATTGACCCATAATTCAATTTTAATCGAAAATCGTAGAAAATTTCAATAAACTATTTTGTTACGAAAATTGCTGAGACGGATCTTTGATATGTGAATGCTATCACTTATACTCAAGACTGACCTAAGTTTATTCATTGAACTAGAAACTAATTAATTTCACCAGTTTCACCAGTTTCACCTGGTGCACCATCGGTGCACCATTGAAGATTAGTTTCATCTATAACTCTAGTTCACCATCGGTGCACCAGTTTCAACAGTTTCACTTGCAACTCTAGTTGTTACATGTCGCTGGAAGCTTTGATTTCCAAAAATATAGACAGCATATATCTAGCATATAATATAAGTCATATTGACTTCCTTGTAAGGAATTTATTTTATAAACATATTAGAAATAATTTATTCATCACCCCTTCACCCTTTGTTTAACCTTGGATATTGGATATTAAATAGAACAAGGAATCTTTTTTTCTACATAGAATCCAAAAAGTGATTTTATAAGCAAATTTATTATATTATTTTTTTTTTTATTGTTTGTTAATGTCATTATTATATTATTAAAATATTGTAATTTATTTTATTTATTATATTCTTGTTATTCTTATTATTATTATTAGATTAATAACAGATCATTTTATATATAAAATTATATTGTATCTATATAATAAACATAAGAGAGTTAACAGAAAGAAAAAAATATAATTATTATGTGTTTAATATAATATATATCTTTATTATATACTAATTTAGATCATATAATAATAACATTGTTAATAGATATAATATAAACATATTTAGCAAAAACATAGGTTTCTGTAAAGTATTCTTTTATTATCAAAACTAATCCTACAGTAAATTGTTTCTTGTTATCTGGCATTATTTAGCAGATACTATGTATATACTTATGAAAAGAGTTTTATAGTAATTAATGCAAAATTTTTTCCGTCAGTGTATATATAGTAACTGTCGGATAAAAATATTATATACAGTATTATAAAATCATATATCGATATGCATATTTCTGGTTGAATACAGAAATATGAGATTCTTTGTGATGAAAAAAAATTTAAAAGGTTTATCAGTTCGAAAAATTGCCATTTAGGTGTTAGCAAGTCTTCTATAAGTCGGGTTTCTCAAACACTTTTAAAGTTATGGATATGTTTAAAAAACTTCTGTCGCTTCAGAACAACCACGTTCACTAAACATAACTGACATTCATATGAATTACAATCCGACAAGATTATAGCAGATCAGTATGGCAGTGATGGCACATTATCATTTAAAAATAAATGAACCTTGTCATATGACAAGTCATTTTTGTCATAAAAAAATTATTTATCTTTTTATGACTATATTTGTCATTTATAGTTTATATAATAATTATTAATAATCACATTGATATTTGCATTGATACGAAGAATTTTAAAAATATATATTTAAAAGCTCATTATAGTGACATCTATCAATTAAACATCGCCGTTTGTTAATGAAAGACTATAATATTTGATCAAATGTCTCACGAATCATGAACCATATCTCAACCATCCTAAACCAAACACTAAATGCTTATCCGAAAGAGCTTGTTAGAATGGCAACAATAAAGAACCGTTAGGATGATTATTTAACATAACCATAAGGAGTTTTAGAATGGTTATTTATCGCTAACTATAAGGCGAGACCAATTTAATTTGGTGGTTTACGTTACATTCCTTTCTCAAAAGAGGGGGAGGGAGAACGGAACATATATAATAAACTTTAAAATTTTTTCTCGATCGGAAATTATCGGGCTTCCCTCGCTCGTTCAATTTCTCTTCGGAAAGTTTCGGAACCTTGCAATTTTTAATCTTAATTCTGCCCGGCATTAAGTTCTCCGGCAAATTTACCGTGTTACTCAAAAATATTTATTAATAGAAAGTGGTAATGTAAACTACCGAATCGAGTTGGTCTCGCTTAACTAAAATATGGATAACATTAGTACATCTAAGGTAGCAACTGACTAAAGTTTCGACTTAATGCATGCATGAAGATGGGAGCTTAATTTAGTCAGGCGCTACTTTAGATAGGGGCGGCTACTTTAGATGCAACCGTACCCTTTGTACCCGATCTCATTAACACCGCCCAACACTCTGATTCCCGTAATAACCCTAATTGATTGCATGATCACGTGAGTCACTCAAATTATATTTTCGTTTCACCTTTGATGTTTTCAAATTATTATGTATCTCATCATCATTTATTTGTACCCCTTTTGCTAAGTGCAAGGGCTCTTCAGAAATTACGCGACACATAGTAAGGTTTGTAACTGTAACTCGTGATAGAAAACTATAAGAATTCCAACGTGAACTACGTAATTCAACCCTAACCATAAATTGTGATTATTAGAATTGCGAGCAAACTTTGTATGAGAATTTTTACAATAATTCATAATAGGAATCAACGATGCAAACTCAACCTCAAAACGTGTTATGTGTCGAGTAGGTTTGTAACATAATTTTTTTTATAGAAACTATGATAAAAATCATGATAATTCCAACACAATAACTCTCTTTCATTGTTATCGAAATGGCATGCAAGTCATGTATTTTATATATTCGATAAAACTTCGCTAAAAACATTTAAACACATACCACCATCATGGACCCAATAAAAGAATTTGATTGGTTTGTCTGATCAAATGACCAATCAGATTCTTTGTCGAATTTATTAAGTGATTTCTATAAGTAAGAGGGGAGAAAGATAAAAAGAGGTGAGGTAACGTAAACCACCGAATTAAATTGGTCTGGCCTAAAGAGCTGCTGGAATGATTATTTAATAACATTAATTATAAAAAACTATTAGAATGATTATTTTAAAACTAATCATCAAAAGTTGTTAGAATGATTATTTAATGCTAACAGCTAACCACAATGAGCTGTTAGAATGATTACTAGTAGTTAGGCGTGTCCAAATGTCCATGCTTAAATTAATTTTTTTATTCGTATTTTTTTTTAGATTATTTTATTATTTAATTTTAATTATATATATATTTTACAATCAAAAATTGAAACCACCTAGAAAAAAAGTTTTTTTTAACAATTAATCGTTTAATGCGCCTAACTGTTTTAACTCATTTAGATTTAATACCATTTGGCTTAAACTAACAGTATAAAGAAATTTTTGTGCAACTAAATAATTTTAACTCTTAATGACAATCTGCTTATCTGAGATATTTCTTAAATATATGGGCCAAATTGTTTCATCTCCATAGTAATTTTATATGTCATGAACACGTGGCAAAATGATTGTAAAATTATCAACGACGATATTGATAAATAGTTAATTGGAATAAAAAATAAAATGAATAAGAAAAGATAATATGTCATCTTTTTTAATTAAAATAATTAGAGGTGAAAATAAAAATAATTTGAGTGCTGCAAAGAGAAAATGAGGTTGTGGACTTTCAAGTTTATCTTTTAAATTAATTGGCGAGTAATAGATTAAATTAAGAAACTTTTCTTGGCATCATAATTGATATTTCTTTTTTAGGAGTTCAAAATGAACGATTGGCACTAAGTTATAGTCTGTTTCCTTTATAGGAGTTTAATAAGATAAACAGATCCAAAATTAGCCAACAAAATTGGTTAAAAGTAAAAGATGAATAAACAATTCTTGTCTATCTATGGTAAATGAACTTTGTTGAAATGAGCAAGAATACAGTATGTTATCACTTCTGACCTTGGTTACGTATGCGATTGGTTACGAATTTAGAAGATAGATATAGATTAGTTGCAATGGTAATTAATCCCGATGACATTATTATGCATAGATCACCTGATAACGATCCTGATCACAGTACCCAAATTCGACCAATCAGATTGTTTTAAGCGGGCAGACATTTAGAACTTTAGTAATATAGATTTAACACTAATCATAAAAGAGCTGTTAGAATGATTATTTAACACTAATCATAAAGAGCTGTTAGAATGATTATTTAACACTAATCATAAAGAGCTGTTAGAATGGTTGCTTGATTCAACTATTTTGATTCTCCGTACACTCACATGACTGTCACCTTCATTCGATACTATTGGCATTTGAGATCCGAATTTCCAGATTAGTTTACCCCCAAATTTGTACATACAGTATATCTACTTTTCTTTATTTAAAGCTTATATTCTATTTTTGTATAATTCATTAAATGTTAGTCAATCCGTGTAAACTTTTTGTAAAATCATAACACGTTTACGTGTTAGCACGTATGCGTGTTAAGGGGCACAAATTATAAACATTCTCGATAGCACGTCAACGTGTTAAGCTAAGTAGTACCATTGCTGAAAAGCACGTAGTGTTAAACAGTATGTTAACGTGGCAAATAACACATCATTGTGTCGTATATTAAATTCAAATGAGAGAGACAGATGAAGAGGGGTTCCCTCCGATTTTACTTAAGGAAAATAAAGGAAGTAAGCTAGTGTAGAGCTGAAGAGACCTTTATTCGAAACTTATCTCCTAGTAACTATTAAAGTTAAATCGGTTAAACGTATACGCTCTCCCTCCTTTAATAGTTTCACTATTTTACATCTTGTTTATTATGTAATAGAAATTTGAAAAAGACGTAGATTGTTCACCTATATTTCGCAGAATATTTTAACCACAATATAGAACTTGGATTTGTTATCACTTGTATACTAAAGTTAATAATAAAATCCATCGAATATCCGTTAAATTGAATATGAAAACAGATAATGGATCCAAGCTCTGCTATAATAGATTATATACTATAAAATTGATGAAAAAATGGTTAAATCTAACCTATGATTTAATGGTAGTTCTAATATCTAGTAGTGATTTAAAAAAAAAGGTCAATTCAAATATAGATATAAACCAAAAAGAACGATTTAAGTATAATTGAAAAAAATGAAACATGAGACACTAAAAGAACTACTTAAATTATTATATCATTAATAAATATGAACTACGTTTATTATTATTAAGCTATTACGTCAAGAATCCTCTCGAATCATTTTTCAATAAGTGAAAATTGAAAATGACAACTGTAAAGTACTGACTCTATGATTGGTACCCAGAGCAATTCATATTATATACGAAGCTAATGCCTTTATGCTTTGGAGAATAACCTGTTGGTGTAAAACACACTGAAAACTGGCAAAGTTGAAATAAAAAAAAATGCTCACCAGATACATCTCAAACTGAGAAGTATTATTAGTTACCAATCCATGGTTGTGATTTCTGTAATATCGTTTAGTTAATTAATATAAATTATAGTTAGTTGATAACTAGTTGAAAACTAGCAATTAATTGTAATCGAACCAGTTGATAATAAATCGATTAGTTGTTTACCTTTTTTTAAATCGATTAGTTAAAAAGTTGCCAACTAGTATGTTTTTCAACTAACGATTTGAAACATTAAGTCACGTTAAACCAGGAATGGATGTTAAACTATAAAAAATGCAAAATAACGTCTAGGGGCATGTTTTGAATAATGGCCAGGATTAAGTTAAGCTTAATTCGATCATAATTCGAAATTACACTTTTGGGAGTTAGTTTGCATTTATAAGGAAAGTTTAATTTAGAAATGTTGAATAACTCTGATATAGATAGTATCGAATTCAGCTGATTTGAAGGAATGTGATGAATTTTATGATCATTGATAATTATTTTTTGGTAATGTTTTTGACAATAGTAATACTGTCATTTATTTGTCATTTTATTGTCATTTATAAAAATATTTTTTATGACTTGTCATTTTGCCATGGTTTTGTATAAAATTTTTTTATAATAAATGACATTGTCATTTTAAAATGACATATCATTTATAGTCATTTTTATAAAAATTTTTATGACCTTGTCATTTGCCATCACTGCCTTATATAGAGTTTAGTTATTCGCAGTTTTATTATTATTACTGAATTATTGTAGCAATAATATAATAATTTCTTACCTCTTTAATAAATTATTGAATAGTCTTTTCATTGTATTACCTGCAACCATTGCTGCGAGCTTGGTAATCCATAAATATAATGTTTAATTGATTAAGAGCAATGGCCAACCTGCAATCTTTCCATTTTGCTTTATATATAATTCTGAAACCTCCTCAATTGACTTATGAACAAAGAATTCAGAATAGTCGTAAGACTTAAAGTAACCTTCATTAATAATATTTTTGAACCATTCTTCCGAATATACACGGTTTAATAAATTATTTTTATATGTAATTATTAAATGCTAACAAAGACAAAACAGAATTGTAGAATTAAATATTGTTGGTCGGTATCAAAAAACATAATAGTAATTCTGTAGAACGCGTGAGATCTCATGAGATCACGTTTGATCACGTTTGATCACATTTGATCGACATAAATGAGTCAAAATAATCAAATACGGAAACGTAATTTGTTTTGACACTATCAAATGATTTATTTATCCTTGATTTACTGTATTGTTCACACACTTCCTTTTCATCTCTTCTTACCCTTTCTTTTAAACATTAAATTTATATGGTCGTGGTGTGTCAGCCTCCTTGTGGCGTGGCTGGAACATACCTGAGACTTCGGCATATATCACTTCGATCAAATTCGACTTCGATATATGTCACTTCAAAGCTTACAACAAATGACACTGATACAATTTTTTTTTAAACTCCTTAAAACATTCGTTTTCATATAACCTGGTCATTGCCAAATAACGAAAAGTTTTCTATGCATGATCAAGGTTGTTAATCAGGACCTGTTGTTCATCAGAACACTAATTTGGAGTCTAGTGAGATTACGGATAAGTAACCACTTAGGATTCTCCACTGATTACCTTTTCCCTTTTTTTTCTGTCTTGAACCGATTAGTACCTGTTGTTTATCAAAACGATAAACAACTAATTGGAAATCTAATTTTTATGCATAAGTAATTATTTAAGACTTTCCACTAATTGATTCAGTTTTTTTTATTATAGAGAGAAACAAAAAGGTGCCTTCGATAGTAATCTGGTGATTTTTAATTGCTTAGTATTTCTGTTGATTGTACATCTTTTTTTAATATGTACAGTTATACTGTCATATAGAGTTATTTCTCTTTTTCTTTCTCCATTTTTTTTGGGTCACTTAAGCATCAACGTCCTCGTCGTGTGACCTGAATAACCAACTGATAGATGCTTACGTTTTTATTAAAATTTTTTTTTTGATTGAATAATAATTAACAATCATAATATATTTTACTATTTTTGTATAATAATAGGGTTCGGAGAAGTTGCTACGATTAATTAGTGGTTTACGTGGTCTAATTCAATTTGAACTACGATCTTGGGATTAAGCTCTTCGAAATCATGCTTAGAAACGTACTTTTATAGATGCTTATGTTTTTATTAAAATTTTTTTTTGATCAAATAATAATTAACTATCATAAGGGGAGTAACAAAAATCAGGTGATTTTTTAGGGGGGGAGGGGGTAAAAAAAAGTTGAAATTATATATAAGAACCTGACTATATATATATTAAGGAAGAGGGAGGGGGTAGGCCTCTGATAAAAAATAATCAGGTGATTAATGACACTGCCCTAATATATTTTACTATTTTTGTATAATAATAGGGTTCGGAGAAGTTGCTACGATTAATTAGTGGTTTACATAGTCTAATTCAATTTGAACTATGATCTTGGGATTAAGCTCTTTGAAATCATACTCAGGAACATACTTTTATTTTAAGATATTTTCATGTATATGTTGGTTGTAACTTATCAAAATGTGCCACAGAATACAATTAGCGATATAAAGATGCTTTTTTTTTCTTTTTATTAAATCGTTAGAGTTAATAAAAGACTTGAATATATTACAATCTTATTAAGACGTCATCTGCACTTTTCATAGTAATATATCTTTTATTATAATCGTGTATTATATATCAGAACTAGGGCTAGTGCAAATTTGCAATTGCAAAATTTGCGCATAAACCTGACATTTATTGCATTGCAGATGCAATTGCATATTTTGCATATTTGGACTAATGTTGAGTGCATAATCTGCGCATAAAATATAGGAAAGAGCTTGTTGTTCGTGTGTTAACAAATTCTGAATTCTGATTGGCTAGATCAGGTGTAACATAAAAAACCAATCAAAACAATAAAAAAACTGACTAGTTTATGTGTAACATAAAAAAATTTATAATGGATTTTAGCCAGAATTTATTGCATAAAGATGCATATTTTTACCAAATTTGCATAATTTGCTGCATATTTTTTAAAAAATTTATTGCATAATTTCGCATAATTAATCAGGTAGTGCATACGGATTTGGGGTTAGTTGCCGCAGAAAATGATGAGCTTTAATCAGAACTATATCTGATACTGTATGTTAATAAATCCCTATTTATAAGGCCATACAAAAGTTAATTTTTTGGTTTTCATAACATAAAATTTGAGAAAATTGCCCGGCAATCCGGCTTTTTATATGTAAAAAAATATATAGATATCGTGTAATGTTTTTTTGAAGTTCATCTGCTAATGCTATTTTTTTTTTGGAAGACAATTCCTATTAATGTTCAAAAGAAGTTAATTTGGTGCTTTTTCAAATGCATCTGATATTTTCTACTTCTGATCAGGGACATATGTAAATTTAAGATAATACCTTCCGTTTCTAGTTTGACATCCTTGTAAAGTGTATTTGATAATGCTTTTCCTTCCTTTGATCAAAGAAGTCAGTGTAAATATTCTTACAAAATGCATCTGCTAATGTTATTCCTTCTTCTGATTCAAAGAGGTGTTCTTTCAAAGCGCATCTGCTAATATTTTCTTACTTCTGATCTAAGATACATGTAAATCTGAGATTTGGATTGACATCCTTGACGATGTTTTTCTTTTCCCTGATTCAATAATGTTCTTGCGAAATGCATCTACTAATTCTATTCCTTCTTTGGATTCAAGACAATTTCTATTAAGATTCAAAGAAGTTAGTTTGGTATTCTTTCAAAGTATATCTACTAAAATTCTTGCTTCAGATCCAAAATCAATGTGAATCTAAGATAATACCCTTCGTCTCAAGTTTGGCATCCTTGCAAAGTACATCTGATAATGCTTTTCCTTCTAATCCAAAGAAATTAGCGTTAAGTTTTTGTGAAGTGCATCAACTAATGCAATTCCTTCTTTGATTTCAAAGAAATATTTTATTCAAGATTCAAAGAGGTCAATGTGAAGTTCTCGTAGTTAATGTTATTTCCTCCTTTAATCTAAGTTCATTATATTCAAGATCCGAAGAGACCAGTATAATTAAGTTACAATGAAATGAGCAAATTAATACCATTGATTTAAAATCAATAACATCCTACGCCTACTTGAAATTATTAGAGCTGCTTCCAACTTCAGGCTCGGCGTATCTAAAAAAAAAATTTTAAAAGAAAAGAACTTAAAGTATATCAGATATGTCGCATAATAAATTTTCTTATAGTAGTAACACTATAAGGTACAGTAGGTACCAGTACCTGATACGTACTGTAATTTGTTTAACCTTGGCTTCTTTGGGTCTTCTGTATACTGTTCGACTTTAGTTAATAAAGCTTCGCGCAACTTTCGTAAAGAGCATGAGGACTTTCTCATTTTTCGGAAAAACACGAGGATTATTATAAGGTAGTTAACCAACAATAAACTGGCTTTTTTAACACGTGATATCATTTTTGTCAAAACAGATAGATAATCGTTAAACAACCAACGGGCTTTATTCATATATTAAAATTTCTTCGAAATAAAATAACCCACATTGTAAAAGAATCCAACTATTAATTCACACACTAATAGCAATTTTACAGTTTTAAAAAATTTATTTAAAAGGAGCATGGAAGACATTCGAACCCGATGATTTTCGGGATCTATGTTACACAAGTATTTATACAGAATTGTAGTCTAAAACCAGAATTTTCGGGTATAAGCAAACCTAAAAAAAAAAATCAATCATATAATACTTTACTAATAAAATAGCTTTGTAGGGAACGTCTTTTCAATAAACTCAAGTTGCATCATTTGCATCACGCTGCATCACAGTAGTTATAGTGAAGGTTGAAGTACTATCTACCGTATAGTAAGATGTAATAAAAGTATATTGTACTGCTCAATTCACAAAGTTTTTTTTTATTTTTATTTGTTTTTTAGTTATAATATTAACTTGTTAGCTTTTATTTTCAAAATTTGTAGACTCTTCTTAAAGTCATGATGGTTCTTAAAAGATATTTAACACAATAGAAGTTATTTAATATATACAATAGTATAGTTTTATTAATTACGCGGGGTTTTAAGAAAAACTATTAAGGGACGTGTAACTTGTTATCAAAACCTTTTAAATAAAGTTTTTAAAACTGTAAAATTGCTATTAGTGCGTGAATTAATAGTTGGATTCTTTTACAACGTGGGTTATTTTATTTTGAAGAAAATTTTAATATATGAATAAAGCCCGTTGGTTGTTTAACGATTATCTATCTGTTTTGACAAAAATGATATCATGTGTTAAAAAAGCCAGTTTATTATTGGTTAACTACCTTACAATAATCCTGTGTTTTTCCGAAAAATGAGAAAGTCCCCCATGCTTTTAAAAGGTTTTGATAACAAGTTACACGTCCCTTAATAGTTTTTCTTAAAAACCCGCGTAATTAATCAAACTATACTATGTATATATTAAATAACTTCCATTGTGCTAAATATCTTTTAAGAACCATCATAACTTTAAGAATAGTCTACAAAATTTGAAAATAAAAGCTAACAAGTTAATATTATAACTAAAAAACAAATAAAAATACAAAAAACAACGTTGAACTTTGTGAATTGAGCAGTACAATATACTTTTATTACCTCTTACTATACGGTAGATAGTACTTTAACCTTCACTATAACTATCGTGATGCAGCATGATGCAAATGATGCAACTTGAGTTTATTGAAAAGACGTTCCCTACAAAGCTATTTTATTAGTAAAATATTACATGATTGATTTTTTTTTTTAGGTTTGCTTGTACCCGAAAATTCTGGTTTTAGACTACAATTCTGTATAAATACTTGTGTAATGTAGATCCCAGAAATCATCGGGTTCAAATGTCTCTCATGCTTTCGTAAAGATCATTGCCTTTATTATGTATTACGATCCCGTGACTGCATATTATATAAAAAAAAAATGATGATGTAATGATCATCATGAGACATGTTTTATCTAAGTAAAATTATACTTAGTCGGTTTGCTGGAATTGAACGGGAAGTCCCTCAATAGCGGGCAATCTAACTAGTACTCATCGAACTTGATGAGGGCCCCGCTCTACCTACACTAACGATCACCAATTTTTTTTATTTTTTATGTATTTATATTCGAAATTTACCGCTACGCTCTGGCCAATAATAAAAAACATATAAAGGTACCTGGCTTTAACGCACGTTACACCTGATCTTCAAATTTAATTGGTAGATCGTTAGCCTACTGTGAACAAGTCCTGCTAATTTTAATAATTTTATCATTAATAATGTAATTTTGTATTATATGATTATTTAATAAATATCAAATTTAAACATTACAGTATTCCATTTTTTAAGAAATTGTTTTAGAATAGTAATTTTTCTAGAGTAGCAATTCTATGTATATATTAAGCAGTGATGTTATTTGGACTGTTTGAACCAGTATTGGAAATTCAAAAAAAAAAATTATTGTTGTGAACATATATATTTTTTTTGCTATGTTCATATTAAAAAAATAAATGATTACAAATAAAGTTTTATTAATTAGATAAAAAATTACTTATGTTCACAAGTGTGAACATAAAATAAAAAAAAAACTTTGATTTTTTTTAAAGAATTTATGCTCTTGTGAACGCTGAGAATGTAATTTCCAACACTAGTTTAAACATATTTTGGACATATTTTGGACAGCTTTCGATATGTTTAAAACCTTGTTCAAAACTGTCAAAACTAACAAAAATTGTCCAAATAACATCATTATATTAAGTGGGGATGGTAAATGACCTGATCATCTGCCAATTTTTCAAATGACCTCAATTGACTTCAAATGACCGGTCATTTGAGGTCTTCGAATTTTGGGTCTTTGGAAATGACCCAAATGACCGGGGTCATTTGGTCATTAGGTCATTTTACAATCACTCGATTATTAATGACATGCCATTTGTAAATTCGAAAATGATTTATGTAATTTTTGTAATCGGTAAATTATTATTCACGAACTTTTTTAAAGTAAATACATTATCTTTTGTCTGGTGTTTTTCTTAATCACTTTATACCTGATATGATTCAATTGAATTGTCGCTTTACAACAGGTATGGTAAATGACTTAGTTATTTGCCAAAATACAAATGGCACTCATTTATCGAATAAAGATTGGATTGTTAGCAATTTATCACGTGTAATAAGCATCTCGTTTTACAGAGAACAATAGTCAATTATGATTGGCTAAAGTTATTAGATAATCAATTAACCAGAGTTAAATGACCTTCTTAAGTCATTTGAGCTGTGAAATGACCAATGACAGGTCATTTATCATTTGAGTCATTTGGGTCATTTAAAGTCATTTACCATCCCTGGTATTAATGGCATGCCTCAAGACTAATTTCAAAACGTTTACCGGTATGGTACAAAATTATCTAGTTTCCCAACAAGTTATCCAAGTCATGTTCTATAATCATGTGATTAATAATGTTATACAAAATCACGAGTGCTAAGAATTCTATACATATTACTTATACATATATCATATATATTTTTTATTATGTATTTAGTCCTCTTATAACTATTAGATATATTATATTTTTGTATACAATATATAATATATAGTATAATATATATCTATCAATTATAGGAAAGCCAGGTCCATCACTAGATTTTCCGTTGCATACGACCAATCAAAATCGCAAATTTTTTGTCGAAGTAAAAAAAATAAAAAGTGCGACAAATACAAGAAACGAATGTCCTGTCCTGGTACATTAAGAAAAAATGTCGAAGGGACGATTTTACCTATAAGAACCTTCTCATCTTAGCTTATACGGGTCTTAAACTGACCCTAACCTTAACGTTAATTAAATTTCATTAAAAGAGAGAATTGTGTTGACATACACTATAACTCTATATTGGAAAACACATGTTATACGACTAGTTGTATCTTCATATAAATTTCACGAATCTAGCATGACCAACAACCCTAGCTATATATGCCGTAGAAATTAGTTGCGGCTGCGTCGAAAGTATTTAGGCAAGCAATAATTTATGCCACAATCCGAAGCAAAAGTCGAAATCCAAAATTTATGCCATAACCTAAATTAATTGCCGCAATTTTGTCTTATAATAATTTATAGCTACTGTAGTAGTGTAGTTATGTAGTTATGTAATTTATACGTAACAATTATTAATCATACTTTCGTTATAACATGCATATATGAATTACAATAAAAAAGCAATTTATAATTATTTCTTATTTATTATTATGAAATCCATTTTTATTTACTTATTTAAAAAATTCTCAAAATCTCTAAATTATTCACCAAGCGTTAACAGTAATCCATATTACCAGTCTTTAAATTTGTCTTCAACAAATTTATAATTAATGCCATCTAGAGGTTGATTTCTCGCGAATACAATTCCAAGAAATTTTTATTTAACATCACTACTAATTGCCGTACATTCATATCTAAATGATCTTCTAAATCTTTCGGCTTCCCACATACCCAAGGTTAATGTTATCTGCTGGAAGCCATCGAAAGCACACTAGAAGTAAAATTAATACAGTAATAGTATTACTGGAACGTTTACGCCACTGGAAGGCCAAAAATTTCTCACTGGAAGGAAAATTAACAACACTGCCCAAGGTTTATCACATTTGCACTTTTGCACCACAATGCCCACAATTTTCTTTTTGGATATATTTCTGTTGCATCTAAAGTAGCGCCTGCCTAAAATTAAGCCCCTGAAATTAGTTCTTCATGCATACATTAAATCGTAATTTTAGCCAGGACGTTACTTTAGATATATAAAGTTACTTTAGATAAATCGTTACTTTACCAACATTTCCACACTTCTTTTAGTGGTCGTCCAGCTGTATTTTTAGATGACATACTTGCACATTTGTTATGAATTAAAGATAATAAAAAAATTTATATTGTAAATTGAATTATTTAAATAAATATACAGTAATGGGCTGTATCTCAATTGGTAGAGCAGCGCATTTGCGTTTGCAATGCGTGTGTTGGGGATCGAGTCCCCTCAGCCTCACTAAATAAATATACAGTTTTTTCTATATCACTTTAACATCATTAGAGTACCCTAGCTAGGGTGTCAGGGTTATGCGATGCGATGAGGTAAATTATGCGGTTGATTATGTGATGGATGCGAAATAAAAATTATGCGATCGATTATGCGATTTTTATTATTGTACGCTATATGTAATTAGTTCTATTCTTCGGAATTTTTCGGACATTTACCGAAAATTTTATCTCAATCTTAAGTTCATTCATTTTCTACTTTTCGTAGGATCGGTCACGTGATAAACAAAACCTTTAGTTTATTTAGATTAGGGTTAGTGCTTATATTAAGATTTTGAACTAATATTATATATAGTAAAATCACTCGTGGAATATTTTTTTTGTTAGTGCGCAGAAGGTCATTTCTTATGAAGATTTCAATAAATAAGCGATTTTCTTCTAATTTCCTTTAAAACCAATGAATTTTTCTGATCGTTATTGGCCTTTCAATGCAGATCGAACATGGTTAGGGTTTTTAACATCATTATATATCAAAATTTTGAATTTAGGCATTGACCACCAAGATCAGTAATCGGTATTTAAAATTTTGATTGCAGAATTTGACGAAAATATAATTGACGAAGAATAAAAAGTGAATTCAAACAAAATTCTACTAATGAATATATATATCTAATAATTTTTATGTAAGACAAATAATTTATTATTGTACCTTGTGAAGATTTTTTTTTAACTTTTTTGCAATATATAATTCAGTTTCAGACACTAGCATATGTCTCATCCACTTTAGCTATATTAGATTTGTTGGACATTTACATAACTGATAATCAATTGGTGTTAATGTATGAATTACTCAGTTTCTATAATATGAGAATAATGTTGAATCTAAATTATTAGATTTTTAATTACAGTATTAGTGAATTAATAAATATAACAACTTTGCAATAAATACAGTAATTATACTTTTCGAAGAGATCCTTCATAAAAAATTCTGTTTATTAAAAAATGTTATGAATGATGCTAAAGTTAGATGCTAAAATTTAGTACGATCTTTAAATTTTATTTTTTTGGCTTTTCTTTAGGGATTGGTTAAGATTTAGGGATAAATTTTTTAGAAAGAATATCCTCAGATTCAGCATCATTTGCGACAAAAAATAAGAATGAGCACATATTTACTACCTATTATCTATTGTATGCTTTTGTTTTTTTGATATCATATATAAAAGACTTTTCTTCCTTTTTAAAGCCACTACACCCAAAATCAATGGCATTTCCTTGCATTTAACTATTACTTTCTCATTTTGCTTTCTATGCTTCCTTTTCGGTTTTTATTTACGCGATTTAAATATTTAATATAGATCTTGTTATTAGCTTAAAATAAAATTGGTTTTAGATGTACAGCAGAATGAACAAAAATTTGATATTTAGACATGTAAAAAAAAAAATCAGGTTTCTTTTTTTCAGATTAATTATTAATACGTACAAGTATTAACATATCATTTGAAACCCTGTAAATACGTACGTATTGGCTATGCTAGGTTTGTGTAGCATGAAGGAGTCACCAAAAATTTGATTAAATATATGATTCAATGTATTACCGTAGTCGTTTATGACCTGTATGATAATGTTTTATAACATAGTATGTAACAAAATAAAATTTAATTAATAGAAGTTGATTATTTAACCAATCGAATTCAAAATATTGAAGAAAAAGGCACATGAAAAGATTTTAATATAATTATAAGTCTTTAGAAAAGTTTGATAGATTTATTTTACAGTATATATATTATATTTTTAGAATATTCAATTTAGGTTCCCCGAAGTTCATATTATCCATTAATTGAAGAAGCTGAAAAAAATCATATGGAAGAAAATTCGCATATCACCTGATAATACACAACTTACTATAATAATTATTCTTGAAAATGATAATATTGCAAAAGATAATGAATAGAAATTATCGACCAATACAAAAGAATTCTTTATGATATAGCTTATTTATTATTTTTATCGAATCAATTATATAGCTAATATAGGAACTTGAACTTCTTGGTCTTTTGCGGCAAAAGAAATTGTTGGAACATTAAATAAGAAAAGATAGATGCATAAAAAACCTGAACCAAGCAAAAAATCCTAGCATATGAACGAAACAAAAAAAAAACTTTTTATTGTAATAAGTTTGAAATTTCATGTTATAGTATGTAATAAAATTTAAAGTTCAAATAATTTCGAATGAACATGCCTTTTCTTTTTTACGCATTAAAAATTTTTATCCGGCACGCTCATGATCATGAAATGATTTCTTGTTATTTTTAATGTAAACATGGTTATTAAATTAAACTCAGCCGATAGCTCCCTACGAATCATGATCATAAGCACCAATACTGAGCAAATTGTCGAATACAGTAATTTGGAGGTCAACTGTGTAAATCAAAACTATATGTAGACACATATAAAAATTAATTATTAAAATTTTTTTTATAAATTTAGTGATTAGAATAGTGATTTGGATTATTTATCATCTTATATATATATATATATTAATATTAAAGCAAGTTTTTATATGTCTAAAGTGAATCACTTTACTTTTTTGAATTATTTTAAAATAAATCTATTCTTAAAACGTTTACTGCAAAGTTATGTTGAAAAATTTTAACGTTAATATTAAATTTCAAGTTGACTCTTTGCAAAAACTCTGTGCTTTATATTGAAAACTTTTCAAAGAGAGATAATTTTGTTACAAATAAAAATTTAATACCGTATAGCCGTAGAATAACGCCCATCTGCGCGTTAATTAATTGGCCTGCGCGTCATTTCGAGTACGCCCATGTGCGTTATTTCGAAATAAGGGTTGATTTTTTGAATCGTACCCACTTAATTGTAATAAGAATAAAAAAATGTGCCGGAAATAGGTAGGCACTAAGTAAATCTACTTGCTTCAATGTGAGGAAAAATTTTTATTATGCTCGGAAGTAGTTTACTTAGTACCGAATCTAATTCCGAGTACATTTTGGTTTCTTTACTTTTCATGTAGAGCATATTGAAATGTGCGTTAATTCGGAAGGCCCATGGTCGCTAATTCGAGATCGCATATGCTATTTTAGGGGGTTTTGATTTTCGAAATAACGCCCATGAGCGTTATTCCGCGGCTATACGGTACTAAACCATAAAATTTTTTAACGTAACTTTGTTTAAAACGCGTTTGAGAATAGATTTGTGTTAAAATCATGCAAAAAAGTAAAGCGGTTCATTCTAAACATCTAAAACATGCAAGACATTTTTTACGATTAAACTATGTATATAAAATGATAAATAATCTTGATCACTAAAATTGATAACAGATAAAAAAGATTTACATAGCTGATCGCACCCCCAACGTGCCGTGGAGCGGCACACTAGCGGCACGTGTTCATTTGCCAAATTACCAAAATTACCGTTATGTATTGTATACTTTTTAAATTAAAGTTTTAAAATATTTCGTTAACCTACAAGATCAGATTTAGATCAGCGATTACGTAACTGATTTTGGCGATCATGCTAGGGGTTTAACCGCAGCCTTTATCGTAATTGTAAATCACCACAAACCATCTGTAACGCGTAACTGCAATAAACCTATATCTAGATATATATATTTTATTTTAGCATATATACACGGGCATTATAGTAAAACGTACACAATATCCGTAAAGCAAACTAAGTATCCCTATAAACTTTTAATAGATTGTTTGAGTGTAACAGTATGACATATCCACTCTATATGGACTACCATAAGAACTATTTCCGTAGAACTATTTAGATTTTTTTTAATATAGAGATGTTCTCAAACATCTAAATCAATTAATTGAATAATGAAATGAGTATGATGATGCTCAAGCATCACAATCAATGACAATATTTATAGAATTAAATACTTGAGCGTATTCTTTTTTTTTTTTTTTTATTCCATCTAAAACATTTAACAAATTAAATAAGGAAAATTCTATTCAATAGACTACCAAAGCTTCAACTTCAGTTGTGTCTGCTTTTTTTTTAATGATTTTATATCAATTTATTTATTTATTATTATTATTATTATTATTGTTATTATTTGCGAATGAACAAAGAATGGAATAATAGTATTTATTATTTGGTCAATTGTTAAAAAATGAGTTGTATTTACTACATTTGTATCAAGGTATCGATTCGTTTTAAAAGCTTTTATCATTAAAAATAAAATAACAATTTTATCGGGTCGGTTAGAAATTGTTGAGAATTCAGTATTCATTATATTTGATATGTAAAAAATGTAAACTAGTGCTTGAACGACCTTTATCATACCTCGCTGATTTATTTCATTGAAATGGTGCCTACCTCATTTGATTCTTCCGACCAATTAAAATTTTGCCTCCGATCAATTTATGAGGTACTTGAGAACATCCATAGTCAAACATCTTTATTTCAATTGTCCATTTCTTCTATTTGACATCAAAATTTCTGAAGTATTTATATCTGTTACAATTTACACATTTTCCACACCCTTTATTTCTCATACCGTAAAATCAAATACAGTACTAGCATATACTCATTTGTTACAGCATCTTAGGTTATTCCATATATCTTAACTGTTATTTTCATAAATTCTGAGACAAAAAAATAAAAATTTAACTGATAATCATTCGAGAAACTTCGATTCTGGCACGATCGATATGATATCTTATTTCTTCTTGTATATTTATGTAAAGGATTGACGTTATAGATGCCCGATAATTCCCTTAAATAGATGAATAAAAGTATAATAACGCAACTGTATTTAGTTTCTTTAGAAAAAATTACATTTAAATCTGGCATTATTTTTTATATATTTGATATCCATCACTTATCCTTTTCTTTGCATCATCTATTATTTTTCATTATTACTGTATGTAGGCAAGACATATTTAGCGTTTATAGACCCATTTTTACTGAAACTAGAATTTATTAGAATAGCTGTAACAGCATAAGTTTTATAATGTAAATATAATTTATATAATGCCTAATTAATAATACTCTGATTATATCAAAATCACGGGTTATTCCATATGTGTAACAAACCGAAACGAAGTCAAAGTTTTAGATATCTTTTCAAGATACTGCTTTTTTTTTTTATATAATCTTTTAATAAGATAAAGAGAGAAAATTTATTCCCTTTAAATTCCTTTAGTTAATGCTTCGAGGCATTATTTCGTAACTTGGACTCGCTCAAAAAAAACTTATCGGGTTAAGTCTGTTAGACCTTTTAGCTATCCGAGTATATCCGAAGTAACTCAGTTTACCTGGGTAGAAATAATCATAATTCAAAACATCCAATGATCAAATACATATAAATTAATTCAGGACCTTCAAAAATAGCATATGTATTAACATGCATCCCTCAATACAAAAAAATAAAAAATCAAAAAACTGGTTTATTATAATTAATTAAAAAAAAAACGTCGGTGAAATGATCTGTCGGTAAATTGATTGTCGGTGAAACAAAATGATGGTGAACCAAATCCGTTTATTTATGTAACCTAAGTTATGTTTCGAAATAATGCACATGGACGCACTCGAAATAATGTGCGGGCGGGTGTTATTCCGAGTCCTATAATGTAAATGAATTTTATATATTTTTTATATTCATGTATTCACTCTTATATTTACGCGATAAAATAAGCCTAAAATAGGTAAATTAAATGTTATAGTACAAACTTGAATAGCATATATGTGTTGATCAAATTGATGATTAAGGATTAATTACTGTAGTAGTTTTTCATAACGACGGGTCAGCTTTGTAAAGCTTCAATTTATTAATAAGCCTAGTTTTAAAAATATAAATTAATTTAATAAATTAAATTAGTATAGGGAACTGATATTTTCACACCCCTTTTTTGATATTTCCACACTCTTATGTACTGTAGGTCACTTTTTTAAAAAATTTTGATAGAAGGTATATTGACAACCACCTGACCAAATTCGATGAATTTATTTATTTGAATTCTACAGATTTGTAGAATTCGAATAAAAAAAAAATTCATCGAATTTGGTCAAGTGGTTGTCGAGATACTTTCGTGAAATTTTGTTACAACTATTATTTTGAAGATATCTCGACAACCACCTGACCAAATTAAATGAATTTTTTTTATTTGAATTCTAAAAATTCTTAGAATTTAAATAAAAAAATTCATTGAATTTAGTCAGGTGGTGTCGGGATATCTTCAATCAAATTTCAAAATAATAGTTGTAGCAAAATTTCATCGAAGGTGTCTCGACAATCACCTGATTAAATTCGATGAATTATATAAATTATATAGTAATTTTTTTTATAAATTTTATTATAATCTTATTTTTTTTTATACTTAATTTATTTTTATTGTAAAAATCAAAAATTAAATTATAAAAATTTATTATAATAATACGTATATAATATTATAATAAAAAATATATTTAAAGCAAAGCCAATAAATTTGTTAATAAAATTATAAAATTAATTTTTAATTAACTTATTTATTTTTAGCTACAAGTTATATATTCAACTATAAACTTTTTTTATAATATAAAAACAAACATTACAAAAATATAATTTTTATTGATAATTAAAAATAAAAAATGTTCAGATTATATTTATATATAACTACTGTATATGTATCGTAAATTAAAATAGTTTTAGATTACGCTATATGATTAACGCGCAAAAAATTTTTAATTAAATTATTAAACATTTATATATCTATATATATAAAGATTAAAAGGTTTTTTTGCTTTAAACAATTACACAAATCTACAAATATACATAACTTGTATGTGCATACTCTAAAGCATTTTTAGAAAATTTCTTTAAACAATTACTAAAAAAAACAATTCGTCTCTTTTCTACAAACCCCTCAATATAAAACTCCATAAAATTTTAAAATTGTTAGTATGTACAAGCAACAGATACATATATGTATAGATGGGGGTGAGATTCATTTTGAAATTTTAAAATTTTATTATAATTTCATTATTTTTTTTAAAATAAAAGATTAAAAAACTATTATATTGTATACAACAGGATGAAACCCGCGACGGAAGTGATTTGTACGTTGTTGATGCAGATCACTATAAGCAAGATCTTCAATAATGTAATACTCTATGTCGCGGGTTTCACCCTTTCGTAATAAAATGATTTTGAAAAACTAATTTCAAATTAATCAATTTCAATAATTTCATCAATTTTTTCCTATTAAGAAAGGTAATTTCACCCACCCCCATCTATATACATATATATATATAGATATAATACAAAATTGGTCAAAAAAAGTTTGTAACTTTAATTACGTAAATTTTTAGTGTAACCTATTAGCATTTTTATAATGCTGTAATATACTGATATACGTATAAATGAAAAATAAAATAAATTTTTATATTGACTAACGTAATACTATTATTCAACGTTTCAGGTACATTATATTAATTAACTGGCAACTTTCATAATAATACTATGTATTGTATCATCATATTTCTCCCAATATATACAATCTTTACTCTTTTAATTTTAAATACGCAACGCCACATATCTTTAATCATATTGAGAATAAACATATTTTCCTGCAAAGCAGAGATTTTACCTGAAAATCAGCATTCGATTACCATCTCTTTGGGAGACGTTAGGATTTTCATGATTATTGCATTAATCACATAAAAAAGATTTCTACTGATCGGCAAGCTAAAAATATAACCAGGAAATGAAATCCGATTATATAAGTTTATATAACCTAATCTACAGTATTTGTTTTTGTTTTGTCAGATTGTCAATCACCATATGATATATATTCTGTAGAATATAAATTATCTTAATTCACTTAAAAGTACTAATATATATAGTTAAGTTTACAATCTAAGAATTTTACATATACCTGATACTTATTTAAGTAATTCTTTGGCAAGAAATGAATGCTAATGCAGGGAGGTTACAGTTCAACATTAGAAAAATCCACGTTTCTGAATAATCGTACGAAAAAAGTAATGTTTCAAAAGAGTCTATTGTATTGGTTTATCAATTATTCGTGGATCGTTACAGCCGTGTGTATCTCATCTTTTACCTAATTTAGTCTTACTTATTTTTACTCACAGCGGTAAACCGGGATAATTTGAAAGAAACAAGAAAGCATTGGTGTTAGAGAATTTATATTACTGATTTAGTGGTTTAAATTACTGATTACGTATCTACGTACGTGCGTATATACAGCAAAATGCATTTTCTCTGCATTTGGGAATTCCGATTCGTTCTAAATTCAATATGCATAATGATAATCATTATTTTGTGGGAGATAACATTAGTAAAAGAACAGATTTTAAGAGTTAAATATTAAATAATCTTTGATAACAAATAAACATTAATTGATGCATAAAATTGACGTGAACAAATATGAATAAACAAGATTAGCAAAACATAAATTTAGCCAAATCTAAAAAAAAAAACACAATGTATATAGTATAGTTATATATTGGTTTTTTTTTTTTTATTATTATTTTGAATGAAAATTATACAGTACCCACAAATGATTCTTTGTTTAATCCAGCAGTATCACATGTATAGTTGAAATCAGGAAAAACAAGTTATATTGCATATTATGAAAGATTATATATATCATGCATCTGCAAAACACCACCATCATATAAGTACTGTACATATCGATATTTCCTTGAAGAATTTACTTCCCTTTTATAGAATATGTAACGAAATTTGTTAATTATTTCATTTTTGGCATCTTTTATTAAGCGGATGCAAACAAAAGAAAATGGAAAACCTATGAGCTTCTATTGACCTTGAAATATATATTGAAATTTCATATATATACGTGTGTGTGTAATGAGTGTCAAGACATTATTTCTTTTCATTTTAGCAAAAAAAAAAAAAAAATGTCAAACTTATCCGTTTCCAAAGACAACAGCTTTAACAATTTTAACAACTCCGGAGAAACAATTATTTCAGTAAATGATATCGTGAAATATTCACTCGAAAAAAAATGCGATATTAGTACCATTTTCATTAATCATAATGTTAAATATTTACCAACACTCTCTGTTCAAGAACTCGTAGAAACTTCGGTTAAAAATAATCGAATGAAAAATACAAATAAAACATGTAATGCATTCTTTATCTTTAGAACGGAATTTTCAAATGAAGCTAAAAAACTTGGTTATAATTCTGGTCAAATTTCTATTCATGCAAGCCTTTGTTGGAAAAGGTTTCCTGAACACGTTAAGGACATTTATAAAAATATATCAAAAGAAGTTAATATTGCATTCAAACAACGAGTTCCTGTCGGATTTGTTGACTTTCAAAAAACAAAGAAACGAAGAAGAAATAAAGACGTCATCTCACGCGAAATGACATCATCTTACAATTTGATTGGTGGTGAAAGTATTCAACAAGAACATTCCATTAATTTAAGTCATTTAGATTTAGATTTTACAAACTTGCATCTCCCGTTAAATGATCCTTATTACCAAGAATTGAAATTGACATATGAAGCTATCATTAATTCAATTCCAGATTTTAACAATTCATAACAATCTATTGACACTGAATCTCAATCTCATCACAACGCTATAATTGATTCAATTTTTAATTTACAACAGTCCAATCAATCTCTCAATTAATTCAATTCCAGACTTTGATATGCAACTTTCATAACTTCACAATCTCATCACAACATTTACCCCTTTTCATTTAATTCACAATGTCTTTCTTAATCTTTACCGCTATTGTAAGAGATAAAAAAAACTCTATTTCTTATTAAATTTTAAGAGTAACAGACTTAGGATTAATCTTTGGTTAATTTATGTATATACGAAAACAAACCTTTTAACTTTTAAATTTGCACTTTTAAGAATTCAAGTACGGTCAGATTATCTTGTTATCAATTCCATTATTAGCATCTTCGATATCAATTAAATCGTTTACTTATATCGATATTAGTAGTCTGTCGATTACAAATTTGCATTATATACTTTAAAATGATTAGATGTTTTTCAAATATAAAAAAAAAAAACATTGCTCCAATCTTTTTGCACTGCAAATAGCATTTATTCATAAAAAAAAAATAAAAAATAAAAATACAAAAAATTATTTAGAATTTCTTTTCTTAAACTTTATTATTTTTCCTAGCCTATTTTGAAAATATATTAATAATATTGTACGTGTAGCGGCCCATAATTGGATTTACTTGATTTACGTGTCAAAAATTTTTGACAGATGATATAGTTATTTGACGCGTAAAAACTAAGAGCTGCATTATCTATCAAAAACATTTGACAGTTATTCGTCGGAGATCTGTTAGATGCATTCTAAACTGCGATAATGACATCTGTCAGATCTCCGACAAATTAAACTAATCTTAAAGATGTCAGCTATAATAGTAAAATAATAACCAATGATTTTTTTATATCTAAATACCCGGTAATCCGGTTTACTCGCTTCGCGAAAAATAGTTATCTTTCCGGTTTATTAATTGAGGCTATTTCCATGTTACAGTGTTGGCATTTCAAATGATCAATAACCAAATGACCAAATGAATAGGTCATTGGCTATTTTCATTTTACATTCGAAATGACTAAATGTCCTGATATAAAAATTATACACACATTTTACCTGTATCTTATTGGCTGGCATATGGTTGTCGGCAATGCCGGTGATTTTAATACATGTAATATATTAGATGACCAGACGACAAATGACCTGAGGCCCTATAGGATAACTTTCTTCTCATTGGTCAATTATTTACAATTGAATTTATGCAGTTTAAAGTACGTACGTACTTTTTACAGATATAACATTGCATAAGTAAAAAATAAAATTAAACTCGTCTCTATCTTCAAAGAAGCGCCAACAATTTTTTTTTTTTTTTTTTGAAAACTCCCTTGGAGGGAGACGCTCAGTGGCGTACTTTATTTATTTTGACTTTTCTGTACATATTAATTTACATTATTCTAAACTGTTGCTATACTTATTCTTAATTCCCCAACAGGTTCTTTAAAATCATTTCTTTCGTCCTGTTCTTTTTACCATTTTCATACCCTAACACTTTTATTTCTTTTCCGTTAATGATGTACGGCAAAATCGGTTCCGGGATGGGGCTCCCTCCCCACGCGCCAACAATTACTATGCAAAAAATAATCCAAAATAATCCCACACCTATAGGTACCTCACTTAGAAGGTGAAATTTCTACGTATATTATAACTATAGAAACTATATATACACTGGTTTCAAAATCTTGAATAGTTGTAGAACTATCCAGCTTCTCATCTTTCTCTGATGGCCAATCCATTGCCTTAATGATTTTTGATTGCAATTTTTTCCAAGAGGGATACTCTTATCTACTTTCTCTTTAAGTGTTAAGCTTGCTTTTCCGTGAGGTGTCTTCTGAGTCACGATTTCGTGTAGATCGGTATAAAAGTTTATAAGTTTCAAGAAATGCTTTCAACAGGTTTTTGTATGTGGATATAGAATAAAAGCTTCAGGATATTTTCTTCATTTTGCAAGCTTTTAAACCAATCTTCTTCTGTATATTTTGCTTTAATTGCGTCGCGTAAAAACTCCAAAACACATTTGCCCTTTCGAAATTTTCAAAAGCATTTAAATTGGCTTTTTTCATATTTAATATTATTCTGCTTGCAATTTCGATCATGGACGGAATTCCTCTGATTGAATTGACTATTGAACGGTATATCTTGCTTGAATCATTAAAATTGCTTTCATTTGAAAAATGCTCAATAAACCTGTCAAATAATTGTATGGAATCTTCAAAGTCCAATGGTGACGAATGGAGGTTTATTGTCTTATATTGTGATGCAGATATTTTACAGCTCTGATCATCACCCAGTTCCGCAATTTGAGATGGCGCGGTACCGATTAGGGATGGGTACGGTTACGGTTATAGCCATTTGTTACCGGCTATAGCCGTAGCCGATTCTAGTCGGTCAGAGGTGCTGAGGTGGGTGGGGCGAATTTTGACTGTTATTGTTGTTGCTTGTGAGTGGAGAGTGAGAGAGAGTCTGTGGCGAGTGTATTTATGTGATTTTTAGCCGATGCTTGGTGTAACGCCACGTGATCGGTAGATTCCCCTTGCGTAACATCACCTGACCGGCTGGTCTGTGTAACCCTCTGATCAGCTTATTAGTGTCCATATGCTGTTTAGCATAGCGGAAGTTCGTTTTGATTGGATAAAATTAAACTAAACGTGATTGGCGACGATCTTTTTTTTTATACAGTCAACTGTAATTTTTAAAGTACTTTTATAAGTAAAAATCGTCATGTCATATGAGAAATTTTTTTTTGTAATACGCAATGTAAAAATCAACTTAAGTCGTTAGTATTTTACCTTGAGTTTTACTGTTTTTTAACTTGGGATACAGTGGGATACAGAAGTTTCAAGATTTAGATGAGAAGCAAAGATTTTACAAGGTCGGAAGGTAGTTCGGCGACCTAAGCAATTGGTGAGTAAAGTTGCAAGATTCTGTTTCCACTAGTTTTGCTTGTCTAATAAAAAAACTATTTCGAACTACATTTTAAACTGTACTTTACTTTTTTTTTGTTATATTTATTTAGGTTATAAGTATAGTTTATAAATACAACGTTTATAGGTAGCAGTAGTGTGGTAGTGGTTAGAAATGTTCGCGTATCTTGAATCTATGTTTAATAATGTATTATGAAACATAATGGTTTATTGTAAATTAATGTACTTATTATGAAAAGAATAATAAATACATTGTAAAATATGAATTAAAGTAGCTATTATGAATATATTAATGTGTTGTAAGACTATAATATGCGTCTTCAGACTAATTTTTTTGAAAAGTAATAATTCTCGTCCGGGTATGGCCGATACTTTATCCGGGTATGATCAACATTTTTTCCGGGGTGTTTTAACAACCAATCAAAATAAACTTCCGTTATGCTATGCTGTTTTTGAATAGATCGACACGGATCAGTCCGATAAACGGAAAATCCCGTAAAGACTATACAATCATCACATCACGTGAAATAATGCATACGTCATTTGTTTACTTGCGCTAACAAAAATTGGCCTAAACTAATCTGTAATCTCAATTATCTCAAGAATGACTAAACCAATTTTGATGATCTAGCTGTCGTTAGGATCGGAAGAATTGGCTCCACAACTTTAATTAAAGGATCAAAGAACCTTTACATAGTAAAATAATTGATCGGCTATAGTTGGCTATTAACCGGTATGACCGACCGCACTTAGCCGGCTATATGCCAATAGTCGATAATAACCGACCGAAACCGACTGTAACCGACCGAACCCATCCCTAGTACCAATACATATGGCAATTTTTTGTATATGGATATAGAATAAAAGCTTCAGGATATTTTCTTCACTTTGCAAGCTTTTAAACCAATCTTTTTCCGTATATTTTGCTTTAATTGCATCGAGTAAAAATCTTCAAAACATCAAAATTTTCAAGAGCATCTAAATTGGCTTTTTTCATATTTAATATTATTCTGCTTGCAATTTCGATTATGGACGGAATTTCTCTGATTGAATTGACTATTGAACGGTATATCTTGCTTGAATCATTAAAATTGCTTTCATTTGAAAAATGCACAATAAACCTGTCAAATAATTGTATGGAATCTTCAAAGTCCAATGGTAACGAATGGAGGTTTATTGTCTTATATTGTAATACAGATATTTTACAGCTCTGATCATCACCCAGTTCTGCAATTTGAGATAACGCGGTACTGATACATATGGCAAATTTTTTGTATATGGATATAAAAGCTTTTAAACCAATCTTCTGTATATTTTGCTTTAAGGGTGGTGCCATATATTATGTAATATAATTTTACTATACCCCACCCCCCTCTCCCCTATATAAGAGAAATTTGATTGGCTATTATGAACTTCTATATTTAACGTAAGATTTCAGAGACCCCTTCTCCCCTAAAATATTACGTAATATCTGTCACCACCCTAATTGCGTCGCGTAAAAATCTCCAAAACACATTTGCCCTTTCGAAATTTTCAAAAGCATTTAAATTGGCTTTTTTCATATTTAATATTATTTTGCTTGCAATTTCAATTATGGATGGAATTTCTCTGATTGAATTGACTATTGAACGGTATATCTTGCTTGAATCATTAAAATTGCTTTCATTTGAAAAATGCTCAATAAACCTGTCAAATAATTGTATGGAATCTTCAAAGTCCAATGGTGACGAATAGAGATTTATTGTCTTATATTGTGATGCAGATATTTTACAGCTCTGATCATCACCCAGTTCGCAATTTGAGATGGCGCGGTATAATAGATAATTTTAGGTGTTGTTATGACACTAAATTTACGGTTTAAGGAATAAATAAATCATTAATTCATCACCAAAAATCTTTGGCTAATTTTAGTAGTGCACTTGCTGTTGGTTGTTATTATGAAACCAAAATTTGCTTCAAAAAGATGGACATATAATATCGAGAGTTAGTAGATTTGGTTACATGTATAGAGCATAGAATTTTGGATTTTACTGTAATAAAGGAATATTTATAATTTTATGCGATAACAACTTAACAAAAACTTAATAAAAAATTTAAAAATTTTTTTAAATATGATAAATGTTACAGACTTGCAAAATTAATTATTAAGATTATCTTAAGTTATATTTGAAAAATTTAAAAAAATTATTTTCTTAATTAATATTAACTTATATTCGCTTGAATGAAATATGACACTATATAGAATCATTAATTCATTAAAAACTTCTAGACCCAAAATTCGAACCATATTCTACAACATTGACACCAACATCTAAATTTCTCATTATCTACCATTGTCACTATATTTACACTTCAAAAAAAGCAAAGTAACATTCGTAACTTTAAAACAATGGGAAATTACATACGTATAAGGGCCCGAAAAATGAAAATAATTACATATAAGAGCCCAAACAAAAAAATAATTACATATAAAGGCCCAAACTTTGAAATAATATTACAATCAAAGGTCCAAAATTTTCAATTGTAAGTTTTTATCGTTAAATATAATTTTCTTTGACAGTTAAACAGATTGCAGTCGCACTAGTTATACCGAAATCTGGTTATAGCGACATGATAGTAAAATCTTTTTATATCGATAATTTTTTTCAAAATTTTAATATTAAATGTAGGTATAATTCACTGTATCGACATTTTGAATTTTTTTTACTAATGTCTCAAGAATGTCGATATGACCAGAATAACGTGTACTTTTTAATCAGTATTTTGTTTATTCTCTTAGCGTCTTGCATGTAAAAATTATAACTATTTTTGCCAATTCTAGAATTTTGCGGCTTTAAATAACTTCGATTAACGTAACCTTCATGAAATGTGATTCATGCTTCATTACTTGTTTTGGTATAGGATAGACCATGCTTCATTACTAGTTTTGGTATAGGATAGACTTATTGGTTTAACCGAATAAACATTACAATACTGGTAATATCGTACTTAACCTAGTCGAACTGTAATCTGATTAAAAGAAAGCGAAAAGAGAGTTATAAAATGTATAAAGTAGTACATATATGCAGTGCAATGATGACATTAAAAGAACCACTATCAACCTTCAATTGTAAAATTTTTCAAAATTTGGTCCCTTATATGTAATTATTTTTACTTTGGGTCCTTATTTGTAATTATTTTCATTTTTCGGCCCTTATATGTGATTTCCCCTTAAAACAATGTTGTGAAATCCATCTAATCTACAAATCACCATGCGAATTGCAATTTTATATTTCTGATTTAAGACATTCCATAATTTAACATGTATGATTAGATATATATACAAATAAAAAATACTTTATTACTATAGCAAAATTTCGTAAGGATAACTTTTTTTTTTTTTTTTTTTTTTTAAACCTGGAAATAACCCAGGACGCCGTTGGCGTACTTTATTAATTTATTAAATTTACAATTTTGTTAACGATTCTATCTTAGATCCTTTGTAATTCCTTTAACACTATTCCCACCTCTTTTACCTATGCACTTAATCATTTTGACCATTTTTTCTAGTCTGTACTTTATCACTAGGTCTATTACAAGGAATGGAATTGAATTACCCCATTTTGCTTGCGTGTATTGGCACCAAATTTCGTACATTACATTGATATTTATCCAGTTTCTCAGTTTTATGTTACCTGTATAATGATCGGAAAAGAGATCATTCCAATGTTCCGGTACCCTTAACTTAGCTGAGGGGGTAGCTAGCTCTAGTGCTAACTCCACACCTTCTGGCTAATTGGGCAGATAACTTTTTTTAGTAAGGGCGGTTTATTAGAAAATTCGTAATTTAATGGTATGCAGTCAGTGGATTATCCAGCAATCCTAGCGACGACATCTGCATATAATCCCACGAAATTAATTAAGTCTCTTCCAGCCACAATTATACAATTGTCTGGAAGATCTTCTATATCCTTCTCATCTATTGTTTTTGGAGTAATGATTGCAAATCGATTGCACTTGCCTTCTTTTCTTTATCTAAAATTGTATTAACACCAATTTTTCCTGTCGAATTGGCGTGAACTGGCTGCCCAGATTCTATATTGTTCATCGGCGTGCGGTGTTATTGCATCCGCAGATTTTGTTCGCCTAGCTATAAGGACAAGATATTTTTCCGACGTGACATCAATTTCTTTAAATCCGTTCTTATTCAAGACAATTACTGGAAGCTTGCTTCTGTCTGATAATCCAGGTTTAGAGAAACTATTCTCTGTTTTAGGTATTAAGCTTGCACGAACATAGTATTCAATTTGTTGTCGAACATCTATGTCGCAATCTAATACTCTATTTGATCCTCTAGCACAGCCACCATAGATATCATGAATCGTGATATACGATGAACCTGTTCGAAAAGCAAGCGAATATGTGACGTGGTGCATATGAAGTATAAACTGAGGAAATGTTTCTTCAGTTAATAATTCAAATGGCTTTAGGAGATTTTCATTGAAAATATCATACAGTTTGAGGTAATCTACTAGTATAGACACAAGGACTAGTGGAGCCCTTGGAATAAAGCGGTTATCGAATTGTTCAAGAAAGATGAGACCACTGGTCTCAAAATCTTGAATAGTTGTAGAACTATCCAGCTTCTCATCTTTCTTAACCGGCTTTTGTATGTGGATGTAGAATAAAAGCTTCAGAATATTTTCTTCGCTTTGCAAGCATTTAAACCAATCCACTTCCGTATATTTGGCTTTAATTGCATCGCGCAAAAATCTCCAAAACACATTTGCACTTTCGAAATTTTCAAAAGCATCTAAATTAGCTTTTTTCATACTTAATATTATTCTGCTTGCAATTTCGATTATGGACGGAATTTCTCTGATTGAATTGACTATTGAACGGTATATCTTGCTTGAATCATTAAAATTGCTTTCATTTGAAAAATGCTCAATAAACCTGTCAAATAATTGTATGGAATCTTCAAAGTCCAATGGTGACAAATAGAGATTTATTGTCTTATATTGTGATGCAGATATTTTATAGCTCTGATCATCACCCAGTTCCACAATTTGAGATGGCGCGGTACCAGTACATATGGCAATTATCAATGTTCCTTTCAATAAAAAACTAGATATGATTCGAAGCAGTATTACCGTCCAATAATTCGCATTTTGGAACTCATCGATCTGCAAAATTAAAGCCAATGATTCAGCATTTTTTAGATTCTTCTCCTTGCAAATTAAATTGATCACATCGTCATAATCTTCGCTTTTGTCAGACATTAATTCTAAACACTTTCTTATATCAGGTGAGGTCCATGCCTTAGTATAAAAGTATATAATTATAAGCTTGTTGATAAGCTTACTTGCACGGTTTATGTGCTCTGGATCTCTGGGGTATGCGTTGGATTCAAAATCAAAAATATTTCCTGTTCCAAGGAATTCTTTTATCTCATTCATGCTGATATATATATGTTCGAAATTTATTCCTAAATCAGCTACAGTTGATTTTATCCTTTCGTCATCAGAGATAAAATTTTTAGTTTCTTCGATAATTTTGTTCAACATTATATATGTTTAATATATTGTTTAACAACCAAAGTTTTTTTTGTATTATTCCGATGCTATGGAAATTTTGAGCCCTTGTCGATCCGTATGATACAAGATTGGAGTATATTACGTTACAAATATTATTTTGTATCATAGGGCGAGGGACGAAATGAATCAACTCAACAGGTGCCTTTGTGACGGTAACATGTCGTTTAAGTCCTGACATTGAATCCATAGAATATAATATTGTTTCTAAATGATCAAAAATGAGAGAATAAAATAATTATGGTAAAGTGTGCATAATTATGTTACGAAATAAGATAATTCAAGTTTCTTCAAACATGATAATAAATTTTATTGCACTTACGTAGAGAAATGGGGTTTACCCGTTTTGACAATGGAGCTTCATTATTATCAATTATTCTTTTTTTCCTTTAACTGTGCTTAAAGGACTTGTAATATTTTTCAAGACCTCGTCAATAATCTTGGTGTTACACTTAATAAAAAATCATGTTAGCCTGAAAATGAACAAAGGTTGTCGCTCAATACACCGAAAGTTATTTCCCTGACAGGAACTAACTCAACATCACATAGGGTTAGCGTTAGTATTTGATTAGTTGCAGCTAAACATTTTTAGCTGATTGTCGCACTGTGCGATGTCGGGTAAATGGCCTGTCGGAGAAATAACTTTCGGGAATCGTACTGCAACCGAAATGAAGCCTTGGTGCAGAAGCTTATAAAGCCTTTTTTGCGCTATGAACACCAACCTTTTCCTTTTGTAAAAGTTTATTTACAACCTTGAGAGCATTTTTGTCTGTTTTTGCATCATTTTTTACTAAATCCATTTTTTATAAAAAAATCGGATAATCTTTGACTTTTCTATGCAGCCACCACCAATTTGATAGGTGGTATAGGCTGGAAGAGACCAGAGATGAGGGGGTAAATTTTAAAAAATACAGAAGGATCTTTAAATTATAAACAAGAAATCAATCATTTATTGTGCAAACGATAAAAAACTTTATATTAATCAAAAAGCATTTACCAGTAAAATCATAAAGTAATTTTTGGTTGTTGTCAGATATATTTTAAGATAGTTAAGTTATATGCGACGCATGTGATAATGTCATCTGTAGATCATCTCTGTATCGATAAAGTTTAGTTTTTGTTAGTTTAGGGTTAGGGTGAGCACCTAGGTTAGGGTTAGGGGTTTGGTATATAGTAAAATCGCTCAAGGAAACCTTTTTGTTAGAGCACGGAAGGTGCTTTCCTATGCAGATTTTGAGTAAAAAGCGATTTTTGTACGTTTGTTTTGAATTTTCTGTTCGTGTTACGTTACACGAGATCCTGAAATCTGATTGGTTCGTATACATAAGCCGTTGTCACTTATGTGACAAATAACTCGAAAAATATTTGCACGCACTTTGGGTTGGGGTTAACTGGCTGGGCTAGGAGCCAGGAATAATTTTATTATAAGATTGGAAAGGTACAGTATTTGATAATAGGAACTGAAACGTTGATTTCCCGAAGGGTTAGCAATAGTAATTGCGCTGGGAATCGTGGTAACAGCCCAGGTAGTTTTTAACGAGTTTAATTATTCAGCCGGTGGTTTCCCGCCTGCCGTAGCAGGCCGGCTGATCTAATTGTGGAGGGTTTGAATGGAGCAAAAAGAAACTTTCTGAATTTCTGGGACAGAGTTCGTAAGGTTTGGATTCATGGTATTTATGATGCGATTTCTAGGTGGCTTGTCTGTTGTCACGGGGTAAAACGTGACTGGATGATCACTAATCCACGTGCTGCGCCTATTTTAGTTTGCAATCGATCATACTTCAACTCCGCTTACACTGAAATAATTTCAGAAATCTAAGAAGAAATCAAGAACTAAAAAAAGATTTTAGTAACGATATAAAAATATTATTAAACTAAAACTTTGTTAATTATCATCATGTTATAATCATGATTGTAGGCCCCTCAATAATACTGATACTTCCTCGATCCGTTCTTGATAAAAGAGCGATTTATCTTTAATCCTCTTTAAGTTTGTCAGTCTAGTGAAACTTATAAAAAGCGTTGTAATTTCCCTCTTTATAAATCATCCTATGGGATTATAATAAAATATCATACAACATATTCTTATACTTTCCTACAATAAATCTATTATTTTAAAAAATCTTTCATTAAAATTATTAAATCACCAAAGTCACGCCTCTGGCGAGTTACGTTATAATTCAAATATTACAATTTTTAACAAATAAATTAATAAACATACGATCTACCCCGTAATACTGTATGCTTGTGGCCCTGTGACCGTGTATTGATTGGTGCATACCGCCATCATGTAACATTAAAGTGGGTCACGGTATTGCAAATCTGATTAGCAAAACTTACGTTTTTGAGACTCCTGCACTTACTTTTTTTGATACTCCTAGATGTACCCCAAAATTTATATACTTTTTTTGATACTGATATTACGTGCAGATGACTATTATCGGCAAGCTTTTTAAAATTGCTAATAAAAATAAACTATTAAAAAAATGGCATATAATAAATATTATAACTTTTCTATAAAGAACAGCCAACATAGGTTTAATAAATGGGTCTTTGCTAGGAAAACCACAGTTAGAGACTATTTAGTTTTTGACAATAAAATTTGAAATTGCTAGCTATCTATTAATCCAATTTGAATAAACTTTTTTTTATTTTATAAAGCTTAAATAGCTTTATAAAATAAAAAAAATTTATTCAAATTGGATTAATAGATAGCTGGCAATTTCAGATTTTATTGTCAAAGTCTAAATAGTCTCTAACTGTGGTTTTCCTAGCAAAGACCCCAAATAACTTGATTGCATGGTCCACGAATAAAATTTACTGTTTTTAAAAAGTTTAGCACGCTTTATAATATCTTTATTTTTAAACTTTTTAGTTACGGCCTGGTTGCACAGGTTTTTAACAAAGATTTTATTTATTTTTTAAAACGATATTTATATGATGAGTTTTTCTTAAAAAAAGAATAAATCTATATTACATGTAACGTTTTTTTAAAAAGATAAATAAATTTTTTAGAAAAAAACTCTATCCGTGTAATAAATGTTTTAAATACAGTATATCATTAAGATCCACGCTTTTTAAAAAACTTTAGCATGATTTTTGAAATTAGTTTATTTAAGGTTAGATTTTTAAAAAAAGGTTCTCATAAAGTTGGTTTCTTGTACGGGATTTTTGAATAATAGGCAATTTTTGACTAAACGAATGCATGTTTTGAATTTTCAAGATCGTGTTACAATCATCACGTGATGATAGTATCAAAAAAGTATATAAATTTTGGGTACATCTAGGAGTATCAAAAAAGTAAGTGCAGGAGTCTCAAAAACGTAAGTTTTGCGTCATAGTTTTGTTTATTGGTTTCGATTAGGGATACCGCAGATCTGCGATAGCATAATATGCGCATAATTCAGATTTTACCACAGAAGCATATGTGACAGCTATATGCATATTAGATATCAAGATAAATTTCACATAATTAATAAAGCATAATCTGCGCATAAAATGGCTAGAATTAAAGATCGAGTAATATCGAGTTTATCAATTTCCCACCAGTTCCTATTGGACACAGCATTCGATTGTACGAAACATAAATTTCGTAAATTATCAGATTTGAAATTCAAATAACGGTAGAATGTTAAGTAATAAAACATATCGTTAAAGTAGTATAAAAATTTAATAAGAAACATATATTAGGATACAAAGTTAATTTTTCATTTTGCATAATATGGTGTTCCAAAATCTCAGTTGGCAGGTCAGATTTTTTTTTTTAATCTACTGTAAGTTAATATGCTCATGTTCATACCCAGAAAATTTTAGATTTTTTTTCGGTTCTATCGGGTAATTCCAGAAAATTAAGGTCACCATTGGGTGACACCGGAGAAAAAATTAAATAGCAAAAATGGATTGAAGTTTAAAAAAAAGGTCAGCGGATGCAAAACGAAAAATTAACTTTGCGTGGCCTTATACTAAAATTTTGCAGTGAATTTTTTTGTTTGGCGCAAAAGACAGTTTTGTAAACACGGCTCTTCTCGTAATTTTATATTACACAGATTTTGTGGTTTTATTGCAGTATTGGTAAGTTACTGATTGGGGTTCAGTACTTACAATAACGATAACGATAAAATTTATAATGATAAATTTCGCATATTTCTATCTGATCCGCATAATCTGTAGCATAATTTAAACAAATTTATCGCATAATTCGTATAATTCGAAGTGTAAAGCAGGCAGAATTTGGGGTTTGTCGCAGCAGAAAATTAGGATCCCTAGTTTCGATGCCAGTCCCTCAGTTCAGAGTCACGTGATATCGTGCTTGGTTTTTCGAATTGTTGTCTTATAGTCAACAACTCATTAGAGCTTGGACCCGGATACCTGTTTTTCTGTTTAGGGGTATCTTTTTACAAAAGTTGAATCCGAATAACTGCTAACATTTAATTTGCAGATAACCGGATAAATCCTAAAAAAACCGGATAACCCTTACGGATAACCAGATAGTCTACGGATATCTGGATAAACTGGATAACTTCGGGTATCATGATGACAAAATAGATATATAAAAATACAATATGGGTTTGAAAATTCCACGCACCTGCGCGGTCGTGCACCCCGTGATCGACCAATCAAAACTGATCACGTGAACACATGATTAATCACTCATAACTGGCCAATCAACAACAATTGCAAATTTTATAAAAAAATTTTAAGAATTAAAGATTTTTTTATTAAAAAAAAAAAAAAAACAAAAATACAATGATAAATCATACTACAACTAAAAAAAAAAAAAAGTGCCCGAACCTTAACCCTAACCCGAACCCGAACCCTAACCCTACTCTAATCTTATACGATGCAACAACCACGGCAAAACCACAAGCACCGACAACTTAAAGCAAGACAAACCCACCGAAAAACGTGCAAGACATCACCGAAGAAACGTGCAAGACAACCAAAATGTGCAAGATCACCACAGAAGAAACGTACAAGATAACCGAATAAACGTACAAGATCACTGCCGAAGAAACGTACAAGACCATCGCTAAAGAAACGTACAAGACCACCGCCAAAGAAACGTACAAGACCACCGCCGAAGAAACGTACAAGACCACCACCAAAGAAACGTGAAGACCACCACCGAAGAAACATGAAAGACCACCATCGAAGAAACATGAAAGAAGACCATCGAAGAAACATTCAAGAAGACCACCACCAAAGAAACGTACAAGACCACTACCGAAAAAACGCACAAGACCTTTAGAAGAAGGAAAAAAAACAAAAAAAACAAAAACAAAAATGAAGAAACCCACTATATCCAACGTGACCGAAAAAAACCACCACCGAAGAAACGTACAAGACCAACCACCGAAGAAACATACAAGACCACCGAAGAAACGTACAAGACCACTATCGAAAAAACGTGCAAGACCACAGAGCAAACGTGCAAGACAAGAGAAGAAGAAAAAATGAGAGAGAGAAAAAAAAAATAAAATAAACAAACAAAAATGAAAGAAACTCACCATATCCAGTGCAAGACCACTACCGAAGAAACGTGCAAGACCAACACCGAAGAAACGTGCAAGACCAATACTGAAGAAACGTACAAGACCAGCACCGAAAAAACGTGCAAGACAAGAGAAGAAAAAAGAAAAAATGAGAAAAAAAAAACAAACAAACAAAAACGAAAAAAACCCACCCGAAAAAGCGTGCAAGACCACCCACCAAGAAGAAAATCTAATGGAGCGACACCTGTGACGACACCAACGATGACACCAACAATTATACCAACGGCGACACCAACGACGACACTAGCGACAGTAGCTAAAAAAGAAAAGAAGAAAAAAAAATTAGTAAACAAAAACGTAAAAAAATCAAACCAAAAAAAAAAATAATTAATTATCTATCATAGATGATCTTATATTTATATACCGGTATAGGGGTGCATGATCACGCGGGTGCGTGGAAAAAGTTTTTCCATACAATATAACTAATATTATTAATTATGCTATTTAATTATAAATTTTTTCGATACTGTCACGAGCAAAAGGTAGATCTACAAAATCGGGCACAGTAAACTCATGATTAAAGAAGTATACGCCACCCTATTTGAGGCTAAATGTTTGTCTATCGGCTAAGGCTTGTCGGCTGAATAGGATAAACAAACAAATGCGAAACTCAAACATCCGAATAACAAGTACACGTAGAAAGAAAAGAGAAAATCAGATATAATTACAAGAGGCTGCGATATTAAATATTTTATTAAGAGAAGCAAAGCCTTTCTATGATGTAATTATTGTTGTAAGCCCCTACTTTAGAGTTCATCTTCTTATAATCTTTTTAGATAATTTCTTTTAAGCCTTGAGGTTTCCTTAAAAAAGTGAAAGTTATAAAAACCCTACGATTTCGCTGTTGTAAAAGGACATCCTACGGGATTCCAACAAATAAAATAATACATTTAATAAAATTTCCTTAAATATTCTTTATAATAAATCGTTAATAAATAAACTAATACCAAATCACTAACGTCACGCCTCTGGCGAGTTGCTTAATCACATAAATCCGTATATTTTCGTACATAAGTTAAAAACCTACGAATCACCCCGTAACATTTGGTGGTGACTGTGAGATTCCAACTTCACAAAATTTTTTTTATAACCAATTTCTTAAAATATCGAACAATCCATTTCCACTGTTCAAATTCGTCCGTAATCACGTGTCGACGGGTAATCATATCAAACCCAATAACCTAAAAATAAAAAGAAATATTGAATAAATATAGTGGAATTATAACCACCCCGAGAAGATATATATATAAGGATAAGAGATACTTATATTCGTTTTACCACACAACAGTAAAACCAAGAAGAACCGTGAGACCCAGAACAATTTAACATATTACATTTAAGAAACTTTTTTTTTTAGCGAACGTTGCCATATGTTCACCAATTATAGATTTTAACGTTAAATCTAAAGTTTCTACAAATTTATCACCGAACAGTCAAGTTATTACTTAGTTCGTCAAGGTCAAATTACAAATTATAGATCAAACCTATAATTGCTTCGTCGATACCTTTATTACGAAGGAATCGACAATCGAGTCAAGATTTTAATTAATTTTCAAAACCACACTCTAATCGATTTTCGAGCATACAATTCTTTATTAAACTATAGATTCATTAAGATTCGTACTACTTTCGCGCCAACAATTCTTAGAAAGGTTAAGTTACCTGGAATAGGACCCCGAACAATATATATATAGGTTACATTGAAATTTTGGTTAAAAACATTACTTTTTTACACAAATGTTATATTTGAAAACTGGTTATTGCTTTAAAGGTTACATTTAAAACTGAATAATAACTATTAATGTAATATTATTAAAAACAGATAATTATTTTAAAAGTTGTGTAAGGTTACATTTAGAATTTGGTTAAATTAGCTAATAAAATAGTATCTACATGTAGTACGTGTTTCTAAAATTTCAAAAATGATAAAGTATACAAAGGAACGCTTATTAAAAAATCCTATGATAGTCCATATATCTGACTGTGGTTTGCAAGCAACTTGTAAATGTGGAAAAGTTATTAAACTTAAACGAGCTTATGATGAAGCTTATTTTAAAAGTCAGCTAGATGGTAATAGTTGCAAGCTTCAAAACGGTATTATTTCAATTTTAAACTTTTTTCCATCGATAATCAACCTATTACAAAACGATATACTTGTACTGGATTAGATAGACCAATTTACAAAGCTTATATTAACCGAGTGTTTACTCATACTACTCATGGCGGTGCACCCAGAAGAGAGGTTATTGCCTGAGAACTTTTTCCAGAAAAATTTTCGTCAGACAAAGCTGTAAAATATAAACTACTTTCTGAAAATGAATTACAATTATTGGATAGTGAGATAATTCGTCAATCGAAGTGGAAAATTGAAGGTTTAGTAGTACGATCTGTTTTATGTGAGCAATATACTACTAATTCCTCCCGATTATGTGATTATTGTAAAGAAATTCAAGATGATCAAATTTTTAAAGTAAGTATATGAATTTTAATAATTAATGAAAACTTAAATAATAATTTATAACATAAAACTATATATATAGAATGCTGTATCGAAACAAGACATACCAAATTCTAAAAAAAAATTTATGCCGAAGATTCAACTTCGAAGCAATCCAATTGCTAAATATATCTACAATCAAGATGTTGGTGATCTTTTATATTTAGCAAATAATAACAATACGAATAATGAAAACTCTTTTTGGATAAAGTTTGCAGAAATGGGTAGAAATGGTAGTTTTAGTAATAGAAAAGTATTTGAAGGCTTATGTAATATAATGGTTCAAATCGCAGATCGAGAACAACGTAATAAGGGTTTTCAAAATCTTAAGTATTCAGATCAGTTCTCTGATTTTATAGTTATACTTGCAAGCCTTAGTCCACAAGCATATAATGTTTTTCTTCAAAATTTAGCTGGGCGTGCTATTCAAAATATTAGGTACTGTATATATAACTTGTTACTGTTTATTAATTTTATTTTATTTTTTAACAATATATAAATATAATTTTTTTTAAGATTATATCGTGCATGCTCACCTTATGCTCTTCATGATCCTGAGCTATGTTTTGAAAATATAGCACGAGTTAAAAGACTTGTTGATACAATCAAATATGCTGGTCCAATTATCGCAATGTCCGACAATACAAAAATTAAGGAAAGACTTGGATATTCTTCTATTTTTGGTTGTATTGTTGGTTCAGTACTCTCAACAGAATCAACGAAGGTTTCTATATATGAAGATGTACACCAAATCGTAGACATTATCAAATTTCATAATGCTATTGCTTCACAAGTTTGTATTTGCTTATTACAGGTAAATATATAAATACGGTAATTATTGTTACAATCATAATAGGTTACTTCTAACCCTAAAAAGTGCACTAAAAATTTTTATTTTTTCGGTTGCTTGCCAATTTTTTTATACTATATATATTTCATTTTAATTTAAGTTTGTTTTAATCCGTTATAAAAAAAAACAAGTACAATTATTATATACTTATTAATTATTATAGATTCCCCTTTCAAAATTTCCACTATGTGTTATTGCATTGATCGCAAACCAAGGAAAGGAAACGGCAATAAGTATTTTTCAACTTCACAAAAAATTACTTGATATGGCAGCTCAACTCCAACTTAAAATCCTTGGATTTGGTGCTGATGGAGCCTCAGCCGAATTCAATGCTCAAAACCAGCTTATGCAAATAGACACATCGGAAAGATTAATTTTTAAAGATAGGCTTTATGGTAAATTAAATATAATTTATATAAAGTTAATCTAATAACATTAAGGCCCTAACCCTAAATTTTTAAATTTTTATCTTACGCACTTTAATTTATAATCTAATTAAGCTTGATCTAATTTATTTTTTAGATATTAACTTTAGCTGTCCTATTTATCCTAATATTGGTCCTATCATTCGAATCACTAATCCCTTACATGGAAAAAAAGATTGTCGCAATGCACTTTTTTCTGGTGCCTGCTTATTATCACTCGGAAAATATTCAGCAAGATACGATCAAATTCTAGAATTAAGAAAGAACCCAGAAAGCGTTTTATATAAGAAAGATGTTGAAAACGTTGATCGTCAGGATGACGGAGCTGCTTATCGACTTTTTTGTTCCTCACTTCTTAGTCAAGTTATCGATAAGGACAAACAAGTTGATACTGAAAGACATGGGCTATTCTTTTTTTTATTTGTTCTTGGTCAGCTAAAATAAATTTTAAAATAACTGATTAATTGTTTTTTAAATTAACTAAAAAATAATTTTATTATATAGGTGAATTAATCGACGCTTTTCAAAACCGTAAAATTTCACCACTTGAAAGATGTAGAATGGTTATGCTAGGTTTTTTTTCCCTAAATCATTGGAAAAGCCATGTTCAAAGTTGTGCGCAAGATTATCCCGAATTTATGAGCATTAAAAAGAATTTTTTAGCACCAGTGACATTTAAAATTTTGACAAGTCTTCCTGAATCTATGGTACTAAAATGTAATTTTTTATAAATTATTATCATATCATTATTAATTATCGTATAACTTTCTATTTTTAGATTCTTTTGACAATCGCTTACCGAGATTTCTACTCCCAATATCTCTTTACTCCATGGATGTATAGTTCGGAAGGATGTGAACACTTCTTTGGCTGAGCTCGTCAGTTTCTTCCAGACTTCGCATTTAACGACTTAGTTGCATTAACGCCAAAGATTGCATACTTGTATAAAGGATATTCCTCGGGCTCTCTCAAGTCAGACAAAGAAAAAACAACCGGTATTGGTTAGTATTCTTATAAATTATAAAACGCGATTATAAAGTTTTTTTTTAAAAAAAAAATTTTTTTAATATTTTTTAGACTATATTTCGCATTATTTAGATTTAAGTGTTGTAGAAAATCTGGATGTTTTGCGGAATTGGCCTTCAGATGACGATATTAAGGGGATTGTTTATCATGCTTATAAACAAGCCACTGTGTTAGCTAGAGACATTCTTGGGATAGTGATAAATACTCGAGTTCATAACTTTACAATTATTTCAGATGATGACGAGGTTGAAATAGAAAATAAAAATGAAACCGAAAGCCGACCTGCTGAACTTCAAAATGATGATAGTTTACAAATAGCTGAAGGTGTTATATCTATAGCGGCCACAGAAGTTAATACTTGGGACAAGTTCGGTGTGCTAACCGAAGTAAGAATAATAAAATGTTATTTTACTCGAATATGAAGATTTTTTTGTTCTGATCACATTTTATTATTCTAGATCGAGGAAGGTGATGATTTTTCCATTGGATGTTCACAATTAGACATGATACTTGGTTCTTCTCAGCAATCTCAGTATTCTAATGTTGAAATGGATGTCGACATTGGAGTTGTAGACGAAAAGCTTGAATATTCTGTATTGATCGATCAACGTCGTAGTCATGAAGCATATACTAGTCAAAGAATGGAGAGAAAAGTTGCAGGAGTGTCTACGTCTGTTTCAAATAATAAATTTAATAGTCTAATATCATATCTTTCTTCGAACGAATCTGCTCGTCCTGGTGTTCCACGTCAAAATTGATAGCGAATGAGATCAAGACTTGAACGACTGACAGATGGAGCAAAAAACTTAGTCAGTAAGTTAATCTTTATTTATTAACCTTCACGTTAAAATGTGATAATCGAAGTTATTGGAATTCTGAACTATGTCTTTTTTAAGCAATGATAGTTAAAAGTAGAAACTAGGGAATTATATTCCACTGCTAACGTATTTAGGTTTTTTTTAAATCCACTGAAAGTGCAATTCTGGTGACATTGTAATCATAGATTCTGCTACTTATTACTACAATATTGGGACTACTGAGACGAAAAAGTCATGCTTACAATTCGTGTAGATAGTGTAATCTTTAATTCACCCATAAAGAGACAGGCACTATGGATAAAAGGGTGTATTTCTTTGGAGTTAGTTTTTAATGGTAATAATTCTGATGGACAATATAATTATGGCTCATCTACTAAGGACGAAAAGAAGACATTTTTGAGCAATATTTAAGAATGAAAGCATTAATTCTCATGAAGAATGTAAACTCGGATTAGCCAATGGAGAAGACATAGGAGAAAGCAATTAATTGGTACGTATCTAAAGTTTGCTAAGCGCAGAATTTGGTAGATAATACAATTATACGATTCATCAATAAAAAATTTATATATTTTAAGGATAAAAAGAAGGCATTTGATCAGTATTTGAAATCTGAAAGTGACTCTAGTGGACAACACAATTTTGAATTCACCCATGGAAAAAGGAGATGATAATTCTGTTGTGCATATAATTAAAAAACTTCTATTTCCAAACAAACCGATATCGTCTGTAATTCTTCCGTCACGTGTAATTTTAACAAAAATTACACCCAGAACGACCGAACCATTTTCAACGATCATTAACGAAGCACACGTGGCTGAAATTTCTTCATGGATTGATAAAAAAGACAATTCATACACTGCAGCAAATAATCCATACGATTTTAAATTACTTCTTCGTGGTACAAGAGATGGTTTTACTTCCACTTCATTTTGGAATTTATGCGATAAACAAACGAACGTTGTCTTAGTTGCAAACGTTAAAGGCACTGGCGAAATTCTTGGTGGATATAATCCTAATGGATGGAAGTAGGCATAAGCTAAAGATGATAATTCCTTTGTGCATATAATTTAAAAATTTTATTTCCAAACAAACCGATATCGTCAGTAATTCTTTCGCCGTGTGTAATTTTAACACAAAAATTACCACCCAGAACGACCGAACCATTTTCAACGATCATTAATGAAGTGCACATGGCTGAAATTTCTTCATGGATTGATTAAAAAGATAATGCATACACTGCAGCAAACAATCCATACGATTTAAAATTACTTCGTGATACAAGAGATGGTTTTACTTCCACTTCATTTTGGAATTTATGCGATAAACAAACGAACGTTGTCTTAGTTGCAAACGTTAAAGGCACTGGCGAAATTCTTGGTGGATATAATCCTAATGGATGGAAGTAGGCATAAGCTAAAGATGATAATTCCTTTGTGCATATAATTTAAAAATTTTATTTCCAAACAAACCGATATCGTCAGTAATTCTTTCGCCGTGTGTAATTTTAACACAAAAATTACCACCCAGAACGACCGAACCATTTTCAACAATCATTAATGAAGTGCACATGGCTGAAATTTCTTCATGGATTGATTAAAAAGATAATGCATACACTGCAGCAAACAATCCATACGATTTAAAATTACTTCGTGATACAAGAAATGGTTTTACTTCCACTTCATTTTGGAATTTATGCGATAAACAAAAAACGTTGTCTTAGTTGCAAATGTTAAAGGCACTGATGAAATTCTCGATGGATATAATCCTAATGGATGGAAGAAAGCATAAGCTAAAGTTGATAATTCTGTTGTTCATATAATTAAAAAACTTTATTTCCAAACAAATCGATATTGTCAGTAATTCTTCCATCACGCGTAATTTTAACACAAAATTACCACCCAGAACGACCAAACCATTTTCAATGATCATTAATGAAGCACGCATAGCTGAGATTTCTTAATGGATTGATAAAAAAGATAATACATATGCTGCAGCAAATAATCCATATGATTTAAATTACTTTTTCGTGGTGCAAGAGATGGTTTTACTTCCACTTCATTTTGGATTTATGCGATAAACAAACAAGTGTTGTCTTAGTTGCAAATGTTAAAGGCACTGACGAAATTCTTGGTAAATATAATCCTAATGGCTGGAATAAACCATTTACTAATGGAAGTACATATAAGAAATGCGATGATACTATTATCAAAGTCTGCTAAAAAATTCTCTTGTTTCTACTTTTGGCTACTCAAATATATAGTATTATATATTATAATTGTGTGTTTTGGTTTATTGGACAATTTAAAAGTTCAAATATCGGGATTTCTAATTTTTATATTTATATTTTATATTATAGGGTTGGCAGAAATTTCAACGGCAAATGTGAGTTCAGTACATCCAGTTACACAAGGAGGATTTGGAATTGGACTAATTAATGATTCTATTTTTTTCTTTCAAATTCTTGCACTTTATTATAAAAATTCAAACTATTACTCTTTTATTGAATCACATACAAATATTGATGAACTTTCATATATTTCAGTGAAAGTTTTTTTTCAACTTCGTTACAATTTATTTTCTTCAATTTCTGATAATGGTTATACAATTTTTACTCATATTTCACCTTCTTCTTTTCTCTATTACTTTGGAAAAGGTAATTTTGTATCTCTTGATGAAAAATTAGAGTTATTAACTGTTAATGATTCAATATATAAATTGTTCAATTATTTTAATACTCCTAATATGAAGCAAAGATTGCAAGAAATTTTATAAATTTTTTAGCAATTTTATTAATAGAATAAAGAAATAATTGTGTATTTGCTTTAGAAATATTAATATATTTTGTTTTTTAATAATTTTTTAATGATTTTAAAATTTAAAAAATTTAATTTATAGATAGCAATTTTATATATGTTATATTTAAATTTTGGTTAAAATTATCTAATTATTAAAGCTTATATGTAAAATTTGGTTAATATAACTTAAAATAAAATGGATAAAATTTATAAAATTTTTATATTAAAGCTAATGTAACCTTTATATATATTGTTTGGGGTCCTCCTGGAATACTAAGTCTGAAGTACCATAACGAATCATCGGAGTATATCATCTAGACCAAACGCATTTAACTATCGCAACGCCATAACCCCAAAATTAGTCATTTCACCAACAGTTATCCCAACGCATTTATTTACTCAGCATCAAAAGAAACAAAACCCGCTCCTCCTTCAAATCTTTAGACATGTGACACTAAATTAGACGATACTTACGTTTCTATGAAGCGAAACAGTATTAAATTACCTAAATAAACTGTTACATTAAAGAGTAAAGGATACTTATCTAAAAGCCCGGCATCTAAAAAAAGTTTTCTAATTAAAAAAAAAAAAAAAGTCTATTATTAGGTTAAGTCACCTGGACCGACATACCAAGTCCGACGAACCGTAACAATACATCGTATTACCTTACTTAGGTTGCGAAGAGGATCAACAGATAATAGATCGAATATAATAAATCTAAACGGCGTAGTAAAATAAACCAACAAATCAAGATTAATGCACCATACATACCGTAAATTATTGGGTACTTAACTCTGGTGACGTCATAGAATCCAGGATATAAACAGAATTAAATTCGATCTAAAATACAAGTCTTCTAAGTCCCACCTTACGGACGTTTAAAACCTAGCTTATTAACAATAGGGTCATTTCCTTTACCTTTACAATAAACCAATGTTAATCATTTCACCGACGGTCGTTCAATTATCCGGCTTCACATCGAATAGAATTATTAATTACAGTAACCCGTAACTTCCTACTTATAGACCCATGATTCAACATCGATCGTCCCAGTAAAGTCAAAACTCGGTCAACCTCAAAATCTTGCGATACGTAACATCGAATCGAATCGTAATCTTACACTCGAACCTACGAATAAAGACTTGTATTAGCCGAATAAACCTTTAGGAAATTAGACTATAAGTAAAGGATACTTATCAAAAATCTGGCATTAACTCCACAAAACCCAAAATTCTGAAGGATCCGTATCAATTCTATACTCCTCTATTCGAAATCATCTTATCTTACTAGACTTCATCTTGGTAATTTATTAATAAAAGTTTACTTATATATATATAAAAAAAAAAAAAAAAAATTTTTTTTTTTACCTTTAAACTTTTAAAATGAATAGCGAACAATTCCAACAATTTATGAAGTTGATAACCAAAGCAGTTAGTAAAGATGAACCTAAATCCACACTAAAAGAAAATAACTTAGTGAAAGTTAAATACTTTTATGGTACTGATAATGAAGACCCTTTTGAATGGTTTGATGATTTTAAAAGAGCAGCTGAAGCCAATAATTGGACTGAAGAACGTAGGTTAAAGATTGCTTCAGGATATTTAAAAGAAATGGCTGCTGAATGGTATAAGGAAAATAAGGAAAGCTTTGAATATTGGAAAGTGAATGATAAAAATGAAGAAGAACAGAATAAAAGTTTTTATCACTTATTTGTAAAACAATTTGCTCCTGAAGAATGTCAACACCGTTGGCAGATTGAATTACATGAACTACATCAAAAGGAGGGAGAAAAAGTAGATACCTATGCTTATAAATTCAAAAAATTAATTAGTAGAGTTAATGTGAACAATGGGTTTTCAGATGGTTATGTGGTAAGAATGTTTTTAAATGGGTTAAAAGGTAATAATGCTATATTTGTAGCTGTAGCAGCTCCTAAAAATTTAAGTGAAGCAATAGCAGCAGCAAGAAGAGTTGAAGCTGGTAATTATTATAGTCAGCAACTATCCAAACATGAAAATGTACAGCAGAGAGTAGGAAATGAGTTAAGTGATATAAAGAAAAGAATTGAAGGTTTAGCACTAAACTATGCAACCTTATCTGCAAAATTAAAAGATACAAAATATAATCAACCTCAAGGAAATATGTATAGAAAATACAACCAAAATAATTATAAGTGGGAAAAGAGAGGAGAAATTGAATGTAGAAAATATAGAGAAAAAGGTCACATAGCTAGAAATTGTATGTTTGAAAAATCAAAACACCCATATAATAATCAAAGAAAGGAAAAAGGAAATTTTAATCCAACAAAAAATATTAGTTTTTGTGAATTAGAGGACACTAATAATGAAGAAATATATATAGTAAATAATATTACCTTTACAAAAGCTACAAAACGACCAGCAAACTCTAAATGAGAAGATAGATTACGAAAGGTAGTTAGAGTACCCCAAGAAAAAGAAATAGAAGAACCAAATACAATCGATTCAATTATGATACAAAATCCACTTCCTTTAAAAAATCCAAAAAGAAAGCATGGACCTTCTAAAGTTGATTCTTTAAAACCCTATAATGCGGCAGATGATATCTTATCTCTACCTACTAGTGCTACAGTAGGACAAATACTACAATACCCAAATCAAAGAAGAAATTTAGCCAAGATATTAAAACGACCACCTATATCAAAGGAAACAAATTTTCTTAAAGAACATCTCTACACAACTGCTGCCCGGTACTTTATCAAGATTAGAAATAATCCAGTATTGGCCATATTAGATTCAGGTGCTGCAGTTAGTATAATATCCAAACAATTATTAGATAAACTTGGTTTGAAAATAGATAATAAGTCTATTACAACAGTAGTAATGGCTACTGGAGCAAAGGCTAAAACATTAGGAAAAATTAGAGATGTTAAATTAATAATTAGAGATATTGTAGTACCTACTACTCTACATGTAATCGAATCAACAGATGATACATTATTACTAAGAACTGACTGGTTTCAGAAAACAAAGGCCAGGATTTATTTTGATGAACAAAATTATATTTACAATATGCTAATAAATTAGCAGAAGTTCCAATCTCTAATAGTAGTATAGAAAGTCTTACTCCTTATGAAGATGTTGATATTTATAGTGAAAGTGGTGATACTTTTGATGAATTTGACTATGAGGAAGAAGAACTTGAAGAATTAGAAGATGAAAATATCAACAGTTGACTCATAAATGGGTCAGAAAATCCTGCACTATACCTTACTAATATTGAAGAGGTTCCCACAAAAAAGGAAGATAAAGAAGAAAAAGAAAAGACTATAGAAGAAAGAATTAAAGAAATGGTTAATAACAATGAACTAACTCTATACCAACAAGCCAAAATACAAGAATTTCTACTATACGAAATAGAAATATTTGCTCAAAGTCTTGAAGATTTAGAATGCACCAATGCTATAACCCATAGTATCAATACAGGTGATGCTATTCCAATTTAACAAGGGTATTATAGAGCAGCTTATGAAGAAAATAACTTTATAAGAAAAGAAATAGATAGACTAAAAAAACAAGGACTTATTATAGAAATAAACAGTCCTTGGGCATCTCCAGTAGTAATTGTACCAAAGAAAAATAGAAAATTACGCTTCTGTATAGACTACCAAAAACTTAATTCAGTGACTAAAAAAGACACTTATCCACTTCCACATATTACTGATCTCCTGGATACATTTGAAAATGCCAAATGGTTTTCTACTCTTGATTTGATGAGTGGATATTGGCAAGTTACAGTAAATGAAACAGATATCGAAAAAACTATATTTATTACAAAATATGGTACTTATGCCTTTAAAGTGATGCCTTTTGTCTTTGTAATGCCCCAGGAAAATTTCAAAGACTTATGGATAAGATACTTGGAGAAAGTAATGGAACCTTTGCTGTTGTATATCTAGATGATATTAATATATATTCTAATTCATTTGAGGAACATCTAGAACATTTAAAAATTATTTTTAAGAAGTTAAGGAGTGCTGGATTGAAATTAAATCCTAAAAAATGTTCCTTCTTTAGATCTGAAATAAATTACCTAGGACATATAATAAATAAAGAAGGGGTAAAACCTGATGAATTTAAGGTTGAAAAAGTAAAAAATTTTCCAGTACCTCAAAATATTCGACAGCTAAGAGGATTCATTGAATTATCATCATACTATCGACGGTTTATTAAAGGATTTGCAACAATAGCTCAACCTCTACATAAATTATTAGAAAAAGATATTCCTTATAATTGGTCTAAAGATCAACAAAATGCATTTGAAACTTTAAAAAGACATCTTATGAAGGCACCTATTTTAAGATATCCAGATTTTAAAGAAATGTTTTATCTACATACTGATGCTTCTGGTGTAGGATTGGGTACCATATTAGCCCAAAAGGACAAAAACCACAAAGAATATGTAGTTGCATATGCAAGTAGAGGACTTTCAAAAACGGAACGTAATTATTCAGCACCTGAAGTAGAATGTTTAGCTGTAGTATGGGCTGTTGAACTCTTTCATTATTATTTAGGTGCAAAACATTTTACTTTAATTACAGATCATGCTGCTCTTAAATGGTTACATACAACTGAACCAAAAGGAAAAAGAGCATGATGGATTTTAAGATTACAACCTTATAACTATTCCATTATACATAGAGCTGGTAGAAAGCATTCTAATGTAGATGCTTTATCAAGAATGTATAAATAGAGGAAATAAAAATAAATAAATAATAATTAAAACAAATAACACAAGATGAAACTTCAATTAAAACCTCTGAATTACACTAAATAGTTAAGGTACTCTGCCTGTAAGTCACATTATGGTACAAAAATTGGTAAAAGAAGGTACTCTGCCTGTAAGTCATTAATCTAGCCTGGTACCGGCGGGGCCTAAAGCTACAATAGGTACTATGCGAAAATTGGGGGTTTGTTCAACCTGTTAGTCGCGTATCAAGCCTGGTACTGGCGGGATTAGCTACCAAATAAGTACTGCACAAAATCTGAACCTAATTAGTGTAATTCAAACGAAAACTAGTTCAAAGTTTTATAAGTTTTATTATAATAATGATTTATTCAAAAAAAAAAAAACATTTTTTTTTTAACCAAAAGAATTTAGAAACTTAAATTTTATTAAAAAATTATAATATAAAGAAAATACAGTTTATTCATCAAAGAAAAGTCTATATCCCATCTCTTCACAATACTTTCTTAAATAATATATTTGGCGAATTATTTTATCTCTCTTATTCATAAAATAAACTGCCTGTTCTTCTTCTCCCGTATCAGTAGCTTCTTTATATTTAAGATCAAATTTCCAGACTTTTTTATCTAAGTCCGAAAATTCATTCCTAAATCTACAATAATATTAATTTTTTTTATAAAAAAAAAAAAAAATATATATATATATATATATATATATATATTATAATAATAATTTTATTTACATTTCTTCTTCAGAAAAACCAACTGAATAGATCTCGTACGGATAACCGTGTACTTCTTCTTTATCCGAAAAAATAACAATAACATCGTTATCATTATTATTACTATTTTCATTATTTGCATTATTTTCATTATCATTATTATTATTATTTTCATTATTATTATTATTATTATTATTTCTACCAGAACGATAGAAACTATGCTTCAAGTGATTACGGAGATATTGACGACCTATTTTTTTTTTTTTTTTTGCCTTTGGGTGAAAGCGAAAATATATGCAGTATGACATATGCCTATAATATAATTATTGAAGATCTACCAACGTGGACAAATTCGACAATTTAATTGGATAATTTTATGCAGAAATTTGATCAACAAAAGGAGTACAATTTTTAAATTATTGTTGATCAGCAGTTGTGGTCAGGTGGTATTGATGTGAAGGGCTGTTGAGATAGCCATGTGTTCGATACCTACCTAGAGCGTATGTACTGCCCAGAGGATACATGCTCTGTACCTGGTTGATCAGCGTAATCAGATAGTATTGATGTGAAGGGCTGTTGAGATAGCCGTGTGTTCAATACAAGCCAAGGTTGTATGTACTGCCCAGTGCACTGAGGATACATGGCCTAGATTACAATTTTTATTTTAGTATCTTCTTATATTATTAATATTATTCTGGTTTAATTTTTATTTTTCTTCCTTCTTTAAATATTAGAATATTAATTATTTTAATTTTTCGGAGCAAAAATTTTCAAAGGAGGGATAATAATATTATACTAGCATATTTCTTAACATTTTAATACCTTATTAGAAAACGCTTTATATATAATAAGGATAATATAATCTATACTAAATTATTTTAGTAATATAACAATATTCTTAAAAACTCTATATAACTATTAAGTACAGAACAAATCTAATTCTTTAGAAATAGTTTTGTTAGTAGATTTTTTTTTCTAAAGAAAATCCGACATTAAAAATAATCCTGTCCAGGTAGTCGGTGTCCTGACACTAATAAGAAGATGGGACCACTTAGATATCAACTACTAAAAACATACCTCACAGAACATATATTACCGCACACATTAACCCACAAGAACGACGAAGTATACAAGCCCAAAGCAATTTTTTGAAGTAAAAAATGGTCTAATCTACAAGAAGGATAAACATAAAATCAACCATCTATTAAGAGTTATTCAAAGATATGAAGTTGAACCAATTTTATTTTTAATCTATACTCATCCATTGGGAGGGCACTTTGGAATAGATATCATGTTTAACAAAATTTGTAACAGATATTATTGGCCACAAATGTATACTGATATCTGAAAGTTTGTTCGTACCTGTAATGCTTGCTAAAGAAGAGGAAAAAATCTGGCTAAACCTCCCTTATATTCAATTCTAGTGGAGGTACCATTTTTTAAAATTGGGATTGACATTGTTGGGCCATTACCAAAAACTCCGCGTAGTAACCGTTATATTGTAGTTGCTACAGACTATATGACTAAGTGGGCTGAGGCAAAAGCAATCAAAAATGCTAATGCTCAAGAAGTAGCTGATTTTATATATAAAGATATTGTATGTCGTCATGGCTGTTCACAATATCTATTATCAGATAGGGGAACACATTTCCGTAATAATTTAATGGATAAATTTCTTAAGAAATTTACCATTAATCATCATTATTCAACACCCTATCATCCCCAAACCAATGGATTAGTAGAGCGTTTTAATAAAACACTTTGTGAATCTATATCCAAACTGGTAACAATGTAAGGGAATGGGACTCCTTAATACCTTCAATACTTTTTGCATATCGAACGGCTAAACAAAATACTACCAAAATAACTTCCTTCTTCTTGGTATATGGGAGAGAAGCAAGATTTCCAATACACTCTGATGAAAATGAAGAATTATTAGAAGGAATGTTCTTACAAAGACTTTTTGATTTAATTGAAGTATTACCTCAAGTCCGAAATGATGCTATCAAAAGGGTTGAAAAAGCACAAGAAAGTGCTAAAAGGAAACATGATCTTCAGTTACCATACCTAGAAGAATTAAAAAGAGGAGATCAAGTATTAGTATACAAGGCCTCCCAACAATATTCAAAAAGTCATAAGCTATATCCAAAGTGGAAAGGACCATTCATTGTTTATAGAGTACTACAAAAAGGTGTATATAAACTACGTACTGTTGAGGGAAATATAATAAAAACACCAATAAATAGGAAATTACTAAAAAGATACTATTCTAGATAAGAAATTAGTAAACAAGTATTTATGATGTTATGTGTGGTACACATAAAATAAGTGTGGGCAAATGTCACGAGCAAAAGGTAGATCTACAAAATCGGGCACAGTAAACTCATGATTAAAGAAGTATACGCCATCCTATTTGAGGCTAAATGTTTGTCTATCGGCTAAGGCTTGTCGGCCGAATAGGATAAACAAACAAATGCGAAACTCAAATATCCGAATAACAAGTACGCGTAGAAAGAAAAGAGAAAATCAGATATAATTAAAAGAGGCTGCGATATTAAATATTTTATTAAGAGAAGCAAAGCCTTTCTATGATGTATTATTGTTGTAAGCCCCTACTATAGAGTTCATCTTCTTACAATCTTTTTAGATAATTTCTTTTAAGCCTCATGGTTTCCTTAAGAAAGTGAAAGTTATAAAAACCCTACGATTTCACTGTTGTAAAAGGACATCCTACGGGATTCCAACAAATAAAATAATACATTTAATAAAATTTCCTTAAATATTTCTTATAATAAATCATTAATAAATAAACTAATACCAAATCACTAATGTCACGCCTCTGGTGAGTTGCTTAATCACATAAATCCGTATATTTTCGTACATAAGTTAAAACCTACGAATCACCCCGTAACAATACTTACTAATTTAACAATACCCTATTTATGTTCATTAGCGTGAGATTTATTTGATGAAAATACTATATCAAAGATGCGCTAAAGCCCTATAGTATTATATACATTTGCACTGATTTTAATTTATTCATCTGTTAATAACCACTACAAGGCTTTAGCATTAGAACATCTCAATTAAAATAAATAAACCGTTGAATAAAGGTTGCACAAAACATGGTATCTAATACACAACGATTCAAAAATGGGCAGTGAAATAAGGATACGGATTGCATAAAGGATTAATTAATCAATGTGTATAAGTATTATTGTATTGATTAAAATCGTTTCTTAAGTTATTATTGACACTAAATTTTTTTGTAAATTGGATGAAAATTAGTCGATCAGAAAAAATAAATTATTCCATGTTTCTATATGATCGCATGACGGGTTTACACTTATAATCACTACTTTAATCAGTAAAAAATCTAGTATCTAGCAATACTTGTTATTTGCTTGTTATTTTCTGGACTTCTGGAGAAATAACAAGCATTGCTAGAAACTCGATTTTTTTATTGATCAAAGTAGTGATTCCAGTCATGACATCTTATAAAAACAAAGAAATAATACCTTATTTCGCCACTACGGAAAATAACCCAGTAGATCTTTGGCCTGCTAGAGACCCGAAGGGCCTCCAGATGACCAAGGATTTACCCCTTATTCCCACCGTTGTGATGAAATCAATAGTACGTATCTACCCACAGGCAGTGTTGTCACTTGGACGTTTTTTGGACATTATGGACATTTTTTCAAATTAAAATTACTTAAAATTTTATTAAGATAATCTATTTTAATTTTTTCACCAATGAGTCCAGCACCTAAAAAAATATATAATTATGTATTTTTTTAAATTACTTTATTGATTAGTTAAACATGGGACATAGGCTTGGACGATTTTGGACAATCTTGGACGTTGAACAAAAAACATAGTATGGACACGTCCAAGTGACAATACTGCCTACAGGTACCCACAGATATCTTTAGGTTATCCTTTTGGAAACTGGTGGATAAGGGTTGTTATCCGTGAGACATTTATAGCATCCGAATGCATGGTTATCCGTGTGCATATCCAGATATGCGGTTGGCGGGTCCAAGCTCTACAACTCATACAGGGAGGTCCCCAAAATTCAGGGTCGGGATACGTCGGAGGAAATCGGAATCATGGTCGGCTGGATTGGAATTGATCAATTTTGCCCTAAGAACATAAAAAATTTTACTAATAAATCATATCCATTCATTAAGTAAAAAATGCCCAGCTGATAATTTTGCTATAGAACCTACTAACAACTAGGGCTAAACGCTAACCTAGATCTGATGCATCCGACCCGGAAATCTGGAGATAGCCCTGTAAAAATCTATAGTCAACATATATTACTCTTTTAAGAAAGCTATTGTGAGCCACAGAAATGTACTCCGGCTGTACGTGGTAATCAAGGTGGCGTAGTATTGATTTTTCGGTTATGTTGATCAGTGCCAAAGTTGGGTATACCGGTACTAAAAGACCCAAAAGACTAAAACATCCTAAAAGTCTTATCAATCATTTAATAAATAAAAGTAATACAACACTAACAGTGCTATCGGTAATTTATGTACTAAAGTAGTAATAGAAGCCTTAGTAGCTTTAAGAGATAAAGTAGCAATATGACCTATAGTTCTGCATAATTAATTAAGTATATATAATAAAGGCCTTGCGCCCAAAGAAACATTATCAGTTGTTTGGTTATTGATAAACTACTTTCTTGTTACCCCATACTCACTAAATAACTAGCAATCTACTACTAAGTGGCATAGTAGTACAGTCATCTCTGGTATTGATTGAACACGTGATTGTAGCGTTACGCTGTCCAGTTGTTTCTCGACGAACTGAGAACCTCCGTGGTTATTGTTGTTTTCCAACTGTCTCAATATACTAAGATAGTTGTAGTTGTATTAGTTGGTAAAAGGGTTACCTCGAAGTATTGACGACCTAAGCCTTGAATATCCACTCACCGAATCTAACACACCTTCTTCGATATGGTTGTCCAGATTCTTGTTGATTTGGATTGGTTGGATGTGTGTCGACCCGGAAGACCAGACTTCTTGGTGTCACTATGTAGTATTAATTAGTTTGTAAGATTTTGGCTATTGTTTTCGCGTTATTGCATTCTCGGAAATGAACTATAAACCAATTAGAATCAATGTAAATAATGCACACTATATGAATCTATTATCAACATTGATTAATAAACATTTTCGCTGATTGGTTGTTAACAATATATAACGATTAACAGATCTTTACCGATTACACAGTATTTTGACCACAACGATATATAACGATTAACAGATCTTTAACGATTACACAGTGTTTTGACTATGTTACAAAAATTTCAACCTGGATCACCAAGTAAAAAAAAATGAAAGTTTACAATTTTTTAATCACATTTGATCCGTAAGCTACCATAGATTATAAAA
>QKWP01001743.1:0-15573 GCA_003550325.1 Gigaspora rosea | reverse complement strand
TATCGATTACTATCACTATTGATAGTAATCGACAGGGTATTAACCGGATATCTATCGATTACTATCACTATCGATAGTAATCGACAGGGTATTAACCGGATATCTATCGATTACTATCACTATCGATAGTAATTGACAGGGGTAATGAGTATTGATATATATCTTACCAGTTAGTAATCGATATATATCTATATATAAAATTTGCTAATGTTTACTGACCCAAGTCAAAAAGCTCTACATTAGGCATTAAATCATCAATATTTATTTCAGTTATTTTCTTGAAAAGATAGTTATGAGCTAAAGTATTTTCCTTCTAGAATATTCAATGTATAGTCAATTATTACCTTCTTTATCTTTTATTAATCATATTGATATATACTTTTATTGCTTCTCTTAAAATAGATATGTTGTTGAAGCAGTCTTTTTCCAGTCAATTTGTTCTTCGAATTTTCCAGTAGTAGCCTCACATCTACTAATGACATAAGCTCTTTCGACTATATTATATCTGCAAAAAATAGAAGTTGGGTTAATAAAGTTAAAAGTCATCATCTTTGGATCAGATAAACCCGACTTTTGAATCTGTAGTTGCCGGCTATTAGTATTTGTTTCTAAATCCTTACTGTTAATAATTATCATAAAAAATGCAATGAAAAAGATTATTGCTGGCTGTATACTGCTTACTCAATCGCATTATATAAATTAATGTCTAGACAGTGTATTTTCATCATTTTCATATATACTAAAAAATGTTATATTATTAAAAATACAATTTACCTATTTATCATCTTGCAATAACCTTAAATGATTTTTACAATCATCAGCAATATCTTCATCTTCCACTTTTTTTAACAGATTCTTGAGACATTCGCAGTCCGCTTCTTCAGTTTGAATTTTGAAAAGGCTCCACTGTTGATGAAAATTCTGGAGATAGTGATTTGATCTAAAGACGCATTTTTTAAAAAAGTCAAGTAATGGAGCAAAAATTTCATTTGATAAGCTAGCTTCATAAGAAATTTCAAATGGTTTATAATTTGATTATAGGATATCAGAATATGTGGCATAAGATGAATATCCTAATAAGCGACAAATAACAGTAAATTTGAGATACTGCCCTTTTATATGTTTTTCTTTCTTCTCTTCCCTGAATCTCGAAAGGTTAGAAAGATTAGGCAGAAGCAAAAACATGCACTCTTACATCAAAAATTTCTACAATAGAAGTATAAAAGTTGGGCATATATTTCCACGCGAGAAATTTCTATCGATGATGCGAAAAAATTCTATAAATTATATAAATATGCATCACAAAAAATAGAGCTATGTAAGGTTAAAATCATTATTAAGGGACATACATTGTGCGTAGTGTTTTAACCCGGGTGGGCGTCACCTGGGTCACCCGCAGGTAGGAATGTGGTTATACCGGTATAATAGAAAAAGTTGTATAATACCAGGGTATTATACTGTATTATACTGTATAATAAGGTATAATAGAGATATATATATAAATTAACCAAATTTAAAGCCAATTAGAAAGATATTTAAAAGCGAATATATATTATATTTAATAACAGATTAATACTATATTTTTAGTATATACTAACATATAATATATAACCTATAATAAGAAGTACGTTTGCTTAATAGTAAAAGATATTTTATTGTAAAATAAAAAAAAAATTTAATATTTAGTTAACAACATCTATATATAACTATATATTTATACTTAAATATAAAAAATTTCCGTTATATTTATAAAAAATTACATATAAAGAAAAGTTAAATTTTTAAATAATTATATCATTATTTAAATCCAAATTGGTTAATACATTTTCAGTATTTTCATAATTTTCAATTTCATTATTTAAAACTAAATCGATGATTTCATTTTCATTACTTTCAATAATTTGTTCTATTGTTGTATAATGCATTCTCAAGTTACTATAAATATAGACTAATTTTTTTACCTATCATTTTTTAAACGATTTCTAAGTTTTGAATGAATAAATCCAAAATTAGAATAATTATGTTCTGCAGAAGCAGATGAAGTTGGAATTGATAAAATACGAATTGCAAGTTTTTGAAGCTCTGATAAAGGCTACGAAGACCACCAAGTTGAAGGATCAATATGAGCAGCTGAATTCCAAATAAGCTCATTATTATATGGCATTTGCTTGTTACGAAATTTTAATAATTCTGCATATATTCTAGATGCGTCTTCATTAGGATACTTTGAAGAAATAAAGTTTGCAAATGTCGATAAACAAGCAGATTCATTATCATTTTTTTTGCTTTCTTCAAAATAATTTGGATCCAATAAAAATGCAATAGTCATAATTGGATGATAAATATAATTCCAACGATATTGGATCTTTTGTTGAATTTCTGTAGCATAATTACATTCAACCTTTTGGACTTCAGTTAAAATTGTATTAAATCGGGAATATGTTGTTGAAATTGTTGAATTATTGGCTTCAAATGCTTTTAAAGTAGAAACAATTGGTTGAAGAATATTGATAACAATCTTAAGATCATCCCAAAATTCATCAGAATGTAATTGTGCTTTAATTCGAATTTCTAAAGATGCTTTACTTTGGTCAAAAAGCATTTGCTGAATTGCTGTTTGTGATTCTAAAAGAGATTTAATACAATCAAGATTTGTACCCCATCGTGTAATTATAGGAAGAACAAGAGCAATTTCTTTTCCATAGTTTTCTTTTTGAATACGTCGTAACTTTGCTATAGGAATATGATGATCTCTAAAATATTTAACAATAGTTTTAGCATTTTCTATAACTAATTTAATTTCATCAATTTTTAAAATATCACCGATTAATAGATTAATAACATGTGAAGAACATCCAAGACAGATAATATGAGGATATTTTTCTTCGATTATTTTCCAAGCAGCTTTCATATTAGCTGCTGTATCTGTAATAACAGATGAAAATTTTTGAATACCAATTTCTTCCATTTTTGTAGTAATTTGTGTTGCAATCCACTCTGCTGTATGGTGAGCTTCTCTAGAGAAAATTGCATCATAAAAAATCAGATTTGGCAAACAAATAATAAAATTTTGAACTGCTTCACGATTGATATTTGACCACCCATCTAAACTATAGTAATATTTTGAGTAGTATCTATAGTATATTTGACATCATTTTTAATGTCTTCATATACATTTTCTAAAAGCCCTGTTGATAATCTATCTCGGCTAGGAATTTGAAATGAAGGTCGAAGAGCATAAAAAAATTCCTTCCAAAAAGGATTTTTGAATGTATTAAGAGGAATACCTGAAGCATAAACTGCTTTAACAAATTTGTATTCTAAATTTAATATTTCATTATGATCTATTCGATCAATATAATTTTCTATAGTGCTTTGTTTATTAGATTCAAATATATTTGTTAAATTTGAATCTTTTAATTTAGGTTTTTTAATAGTTTTTGCTGATTCAGGAGCATTTAAACAATCATTGATATGCTTTTGCATACGAGTTGCAAGTCCACGTCTATATTTTTTTGGACAATATTTACATTTTACTGGAGGATATGGCTTGGTTGTATTTTTTTGAGTACTTGTTGATAAAGAAGCTAAGTCTTCTGTATCATCTTCATTACTTGATGTCTTGTTACAACTATCAGGCTGACTTAATTCTTTAGGTGTTAATGGTTCCAATACTGTCCAATAATCCCAAATTTTATTTTTTTGTGGCATAATGATAATGATAATAAATTTATGATTTAATATAAGTGAAGCAAGCTGATATTTATAACAATTATATTATTAATCATTACTATATTGTGTATGTTTCATAATTTAATTCAACTTTTATTTATATTCTTTAATGATTTATAAGCTAACTAAAGGTACTAAGGGCAGTATCATTAATCACCTGATTATTTTTTATCAGAGGTCTACCCCCCTCCCTCTTCCTCAATATATAAATAGTCAGGTTCTTATATATAATTTCAACTTTTTTTACCCCCCTCCCCCCCTAAAAAATCATCTGATTTTTGTTACTCCCCTAATGGTTTTGGTTTATTAATTTATTTAAAGCCACAATTCTTATTATTACAGTTCTAAAATAGATTATTAAAACTGATTCATCATTTGTATTTTTCCATTATCATAGTATAACTTCAAGCATTATACGTATTACATATCTATGATATATAGATATTTAATAATTTAATTGTTCATTTTTTTGTTTTGTTAAATTATCTTAAAACCAATAATTTGTTATACTTACATATCAATATATTTTGTTAAAATCTCAATCATAATCGTGCGATTAAAAAAAACTTTATTATTTTTATGCGCATCCACTTATTTGCACGGGTAATACAAGCTCCTGGAGAGGAAATAGCCAATCGGAGAATCAAATTTTGACTATTCCAGATCAGCCCCATGAAGAATTCGAACACATAAAAGAAGAAAAAAGCGAAAATATGCAAAAACTATTGTTTAAATCGATCTTGGTGCACTAATTAAACATGACGGGAATGAAATTTTACTTAGATTAAGCATCACTCTAACTCTATAGCCTCTAACGTTAAGGCCCTAACACTAAATTTTTATCTCATACACTTAATTTATTTACAAAATCGAATTTCCTTTCTTGGTTTGTGTTACTCGCGCAAATAAGTAAAATGCATTTGCATACTACCGCATATGCTAATTAATAGATGAAACTTGCGCTAACTTGTTTTACATAACTATTTAAGCAGGTTTTACTAAAATTTAAAGTGTGTTTCAGAACGATTGACTTACTAATAAGCTAAAAAAAATGGCTACTTTTACAATATTTATCATAACGATAATTATAATCAAAGTGTATACAAATGATTGAGATTGTCATTATTAGAAATGCAATTCTAACAAAACTTGAATACGTATAAAGTTAAAATATAACATTTTTTATGCAGATGATTGAGATTGTCATAATTACAAAATTAAAAATGCAATCAATCATCCACATGAAAAATATCGTAATTTATTCAAGTTTGTTACAAGAATTGAAAAATGCAATTCCTGACAACTTGAATACTACGATATTTATTATGCGGATGATTAAGAATACTATCATATAAAAACAGTGACCAATTAAAAACCATTAAGTTATACAAAATGAATAATTATTTTTGAATCCAAACCAAAAAGTTATTACGTCATATATAAAATTGGTCTGGGTTCAAAATTAATTGAAAGTGAAATCGAAGTTTTGTAAAGATAAAAAATACGAAATTTGATTGGCTACATTAATATTACTGGTATTATATCTAACTACTTATGTATAATACTTGTATAATACCAGTATTATACTATTTGTATAATGCGGTATAGGTATAGCTCGCATCCCTACCCACAGGTATATGGTGACCCGGGTCAAGTTGTAACAGCCCGGGTGAGAACGGGTGGTCAACCCACAGGTCACCCACGGGCAGAGACCCGATACAAATTAATGCAAATTTATATTGATTATGCAAATTAAACTAAATTTCTAAGAGAACTCACGTGATTTTCTATAATGCCGCAATGCCGTGTCGCAATAACATTGTAACAATGCGATACCGTGACTACAGTATAATATTATAATGTTATAATTAAGTAATTAAGTCACTCCAAACCGGAAACTAATGAATATGTTATTATTTGCAATACAATCATTTCATTTATATTAATTAATCGGTAACATAAAAGTTATTTAAAGTGTATTCTGTAGCAGAATACAATAGTCATAATAAATTTTAAACATGTAATTATGTATGCATATATAAGCCATAAATGCTATTAACAATTATGTCATTTCCGATCAATTAGCTCGCTAAAGACGCTCTCAAACAATGACTTATAGACTGGTCTAATTGGCCAAAAAAATTAAATCACGATATTTAAGTCAAAATAAAACCTAGACCTACCTCTTTATTCATAGTCATTACATGTACAAAATCAATGAAGTCGACAGAATTAAATTTGAAAAATATTTAATAGTATATTATTTAAAGAAAACCATAATGCAGTACAGAATTTTAATAAACAGTATTATAGCAGATAGTATTTCTGCATTACGGCATTACAGCATTATGGCTTTATAGCATTACGGTATTACGGTTTACGGCTCATAGCAATTATGGCAAAAAATACGGCAATGTCGTAACGTATTAATTTGTAAAATTAATTCTACAACCAACTATATGTTACACCTACTCAGGCCAAATCACTAGTCATATTAACCACCAGAGATTTTTTTTAATTGATCCAGGTGACCCGACGGGTCACCCATTGGGTCACCTGTTGGGTGACCCAGGTGGTGCCTTTTTTTGGACTGACCCGTTTCCACCCGAGTGGCACATGGTCCACTCGTCGGATGACCCAGGTGAAGAATTTTTAGACGGGTCAATTCACTAATTGTGCGCATTTAGCAAATAAGGTTTCGGTATTCTCCCCAAAATGAAGAATAGATGTGGCATGAGTTAATTGACCAACTTTGGTTAGAGAAGTGTTAGGGACTAATTCCAAAAATGGGGAATGGCTAAAGCCAGGTGCGTTTATATGTTTTTGATTATTTAATTAAAATTAGGGTAAGGGTTAGTTAGGGGCTAGAGTTAGGGCTTGATTTATAAGTAAAATTGTCTTTCCGACATTTTTTATTAATGCTCCTATACAGGTTTAGACACTTGTTTTTTGTATTTTCGGCGTTTTTCATTTTTTTTCTTTGTTTTTGTCTCGTCGAGCTGATCCGTAAAGATCAAATTTTACAATTTGATTGGCTTTATATCACGTGAATGCACCTGGCTTTAAATGACCCCCAAAAATAGCAATCTCCATTTTGTGCCCCGTCTTAAATTATATACAGATAAAAAATAATTCTAACATATGTTTTTTTTTTTTTTTTTTTTTTTTTTTTTTTTTTTTTTTTTTTTTTTTTTTTTTTTTTTTTTTTAAAATGCCAGAGTTGAAACTTTATTTAAGTAAAAATAATAAATTTACATTTAAAGATTTCAGAACTATATTTGTGTTACTATAAAACAGGCACCCAATGTGACATTATACCTTCTATTTTCTATAATGCTATAATTAACTATTTCAAATTAATTTACTAGCTAGAGTAGGTTGAAGGAAACCTTGGTATATGACCTGACATTATTGTATACAGTTTGTTAGAGAAAAACCTTGTAGAAACCATTTTTCTATAAAGGGAGAAAAGTCTATATGTGTTATATCTGGTGTGGCTATAGTTGTTGTATGGGATGTATTTGGAAAGAAATATTTCTTTCTTTTCATTTTAGAAGTAATATTACGAGCATGTTCCCATTGGTGTTGAAAGATATTTCGTGAGGACCAAACAGTATTTTGAAACCAATCTAAAAGATTATTAGATAGGGAAATAAGGAATAATTTAGTTTGTTTTGTAGTTAGTAATTTAATATTTTCAAAAACATTAGAAGAGTAAATTCCAATAATGTAGTATAGGAGGAGATTATATTGTGGAGTACGTGTATGAAGTGTAAAGTGAAGAAGAGTATTAAGAATTGTTAATGGAGATATAGTAGTAATTTTGAGAGAAGCTAGTGTATCTGTAATTATATTAATAACAGATTGTTGAATATTATTGTTATTGTTTGAACAGAGGAGTAAGTGTAAAGTATCTTCAGTATCTGAACAGCGGCAGCATTTTGATGTAGGATATAAATAAGGGTACCGAATATAAAGATTTTCCATAGTTGGAAGATTGTTAGTTAAGATTTTAATTCTAAAAGAATATTTAAAATGATTGTGTTCAAGTGTATTTAGTATGTCAAAACATAGTGTCCAATTAATTTTAGGTATATTTTTAAATATTTTGAGAGTAGACCAGGAATATAGTTCTTGTATAGTATATATATTTTTGATGAAGGTTCGTATTTTGGAAGGAATAAGATGACTATGCCATTGAAAATAAATTGGTAGATTTAGAACATTATGAATAATTTTAAGTATTGGTTTATTAGTTCCACGTTTTGCAAGTAAGTTTGCTTGATTGTAGAATGAGTTAAGATTTGATTTGACTTTGTGTAAAGTGAATGAGATGTTTTTGATAGATTTAATTTGATTAATAATGGATATAATGTCCCAATTTTTGTTTTGTATAGGTTTGGAAAAGTGTATTTGTTTTAAATTTTTGATTGCAGTATTGTTAGTTAAATGGATATTTAAATGGTTATTATTAGGAGTTGCAAGAAGAAGTGAAATAATTGCTTCAAGTTCAGTTCGTGTTGTATCAGAGTATGAATTAGTTGCTGCATTAAATTTGATAGAAGTGTTATTTTCACAGATCCAGCCAATTCCAGATTTGATGTTTGATGATTGTGTGTTTTGTATTGAGGCTTTAGTGTAAAAGTGAAGTTCCTGTGAATTAAGGTTTTGAATAAGTGGTAGGAGGCTAGTAAGTTGATGTTGATAGGTGGTATGATTGGTTATATTATATATAAGTTGTATTTCTTGTGTAGGGATATAAATTTGTGGTATAGATTGAGAGGAAGTTGTGGTATTGGTAAGGTTGAATATATGGATTAGAGCAAGAATTTCTTTGTAATCAATTTGAATATATATTGGATTATTAGATATGCTAATTTGGTTATAGGGCAGATTAAATGATGAGAAGGTATTTGAAGAAGGAAAGGTATTGGGTAGTAGTTGTGTAAAGCCTGAGTCTGAAGGTTTTATATTATATATTGCAGTTTTTGATAGAGAGGTTTGATGTGATAGGAAAATAATATTGTTAGAGTTATAGTGTATTTGCGTAAGGGAAAAGGGATTAGAAGATAATAAAGGGGAGAGAAGATATGTTGTATTAATAAAGGAGTTAATTGAGGGTAAGTGGAGATGAGGCCAAGTAGTTATGATTGTTTTCTCTTGTATAAAATTAAGAATATTAGAAAACCATAAAGGTTGCCGGCCCTTAGTGGCTTTGTTAGTACGTAAGTAAATATTATTCCATGGAAGAATATATTTATTGTTTGCAGTAGAAATTTGTTCAATAAATAATAACCGATTATTTCTCAGACTATTGATTATGGAAGTTTGTGGTTTTGAAGGGAGTATATCATAGATTAGATGTAGGTTAGATAAGAAATCTGGAAGGTGAGAATTAAGTGAAAGATTTGATAATGTAATATTGTTTTTGGCTAATTGTGACAGTTGGAAGATAAGTATAAAGTTTTTAGTTTTATGAATATGGGAGATAAGTAAGTTTTGGGTGAGATTGGGAGACCATACTTTGGCTAGCCATGATTTAATACGTATAAGACCAATATTTTTAAGGATTGGACTAGAGTTAAAGATACGTTCAATATTAGCAGCACTTGTTTTTTGAATCAAATTGCTAAGGGTTGGTAGATTAAATGTTATAGGATTAGTAAGAACTATATTGTTAGTGTTTTTGGCGATAGAAAGCATTTTCTTGGTTTGAATAGTAAAAAGGCGGGATAGTTTGGTTTGAAGATTATTGTGAATAATGCATATTTGTAAAAGGTATTCAATAGAGGGTTGGAGTATAAGATTAAAAAGAGATTAGATTTGTAAAGGTGTAAGTTTTTTGTGTTTTATTAGACAAATAAAGTTTTCAATTTTGTTAATAATAGTATCAAATGTTGGTTTGGTTGAACCATTTCCATCAAGATAGATACCTAAATTCTAATATATGTTAAATGAATATTTTTGTTACATGGGCGAATTATGGAAAATTATGTATCGATTCTGATTTATTTTTACTAAATGTTAATTATTCGAGAATTATCGTTATTACATTCACATTGCTTATATATTCCATCTGCTACTTTTTTGTACGTTTTTACAATATAGATGTGAATGATGATTGCATTCGTTACAAAACCTTATACCTGTGCTTCCAATCTCTAAAGATATGTTACTTTTTGATATAATTTTGTTTATTTTTACGTGTAAGTGCGTTATTTCGATTTTTTATCATTGTATATATTAATAAAATAATAATATGAGAATAATTTGATTGATATACTCCACAGATAAAATTTAGTCAGAATAGAAAATTCCATTATCTGTTATCGTTATTAATGTTGTAATAATATAAACTTAAGTCAGACTCTGATCTTCAAAAAGGGCTATCTACCTATTCATTTGTATAATAATCCCCTGCCGCACTAAGTATCACTTATGACTACCTTCATCATTATTTTTTACACGTGATTAGCCATATTTATAATAATCATATTGTAACCGGGAATCTTCCCACGAAAGATTCCCGGTCTCATAATGATCATCGGGAAACTCTAATTTTTAACTCTTAATTTTTATTTGATTCATTTTCTTTTTTGTATTTTTCACATTTTATCTAAAGAACTTTAAAAGCCAAAGTATATAAGTACAATAAAATAAAGCTAAAAAAGGCATGATATGAGCAAAATGAAAGTAAGAGTTTGAAATAGTTAAACGTAGAAGTAAAAAGCAAAGTCGATAAAAAGATAAATACAATAAAAATGATGTAAATAAAAAAAAAATTAAAGTGAAGCCCAAAAGTTAGTAAAGCACAATACGAATATAATTATAGAACACGGTAGTCTGATTAACATCTAGTGACATGCTACTGGGGATTATTTATTTATTTCCTGTGTGGAAATTATAACGGAGTTTACTGATGATAATAGTATGTGAATGGCCCTTCGGGCCATCCATATGCTATGATCATCGGTAAACTCCGTTATAATTTCTACTCCCCCAGAAAATAAATAATACTGCTTCATTTTTAAATTTTATTTGGCGAGTGCAAACAGAACTAGGTAACTGTGAATTCATCTCTTTTTTACTTCCTAATTAATAAATTAACAATATAAACTATAAAATACGAATTTGTTTCTTGACAAAATAAGGCTATTTGAAGTTAATTTTTTGGTTAACATCACCCCCAAATGGTTCCCCGGCCCCGGGTAAAATGAACATATGAAAAAAAATAAAAATAATAAAATATTATCATTATTAGAAATCAAATTCAATATATAAATTCGATTTATTACTTCGTGCATAATATTACTAGTAGCTGATCTATGTACGAACGTACGTACTTAGCTCTATATATGGGGGTTGTCTAAAGCGGAACAGTATTACGTGATACCTGACCAATCAAATTAAGAATTTGATGATCTTAGGCAATTTTGCTTATTATATTACTACCTAAAACCTATCTAAGCCCGTTTGAAGTTAAGCTTTTGGTTAACATCACCCTCTCCTTTCTCTTTGATGTTCTCTGGTAAAAATTAAAAAAAATACTACATAACCACGAAATAATGCAATGAGTGCGGTTTTGAATTTCGGCCTAAATTAAGATTAATTCAGGCTGAAACTCGAAATAACTCTGTGCGTTATTTCGCAGTTAAAATAAAATAATTTAAAAATAAAAAATGAATTAAAAAAAAATAAATAAATAATAAATAATAAAGCTAAAATTTTAATTCCTATTTGCTGTCCTTTTATATATGTTTATTTCAGTTTGCAATAAAATGATTCAACAAAAAACTGCTGAATAAAGAGCTTCCGAAGTGCTTTTTGTTTGTTTGTTAAGAGCTAGAAAACTAGTATTAAGGGGAGTAACAAAAATTAGGTGATTTTTTAGGGGGGGAGGGGGGTAAAAAAAGTTGAAATTATATATAAGAACCTGATTATTTATATATTGAGGAAGAGAGAGGGGGGTAGGCCTCTGATAAAAAATAATCAGGTGATTAATGACACTGCCCTAACGAGAAGAAAAATTTGAATAAACATTTAGCTTTTACAGAATCATTCAGGACATAATTTGCTCGACCAATAGGAATTTGGAAACCCCAAAATTCCATACTTTAAAATGATGCAGATCTGATCACTAGATCACGAGAATTTTGCCTGTAAAAATTGTACATATGTACGAAGTTCTTTTTATCAGATAAAATACTTTTTATAATAAATTAATTATATACCAATATTTATTTATTTTTGCTCCTTTCTTTTATAAAAGGAATATAATATTAAGGCCGTTTGAAGTTAATTTTTCAGTTAACATCACCCCCAGTCTCCCCCTCCCCCGAAAAATGAACAGCTAATCAAAACGCTGAATGACTCTCACCAGTCACCTGATTTACATCGACCAATGAAATTGCTTCATTTTTATATGTTCGTTTCATATGTTCGTTTCATTTTACCCCCCTCCTCCTCCTATGAGTCCTGGAAAAGAGATGTTAACCAAAGAATCAACTTCAAACAGCCTAATGAGAAATAGCCGATCATTATATATATATAACAGTCGATCGAGATATCACGCAGATCAGGTGAATAAATTTTTTACTATCACTTGAGTTGCTTAAAGGGAGTTAAATGAATATATTGTATTGTATTGATATATTATATATTTAGAGATGAATAAGATTTTGTACTTATTTATTGACTGCTGATTATTGTTTTAAAATTTAAAACATGTAAAAAGACATAATTCTAATATGTTCATTTGGGAGTTTTAGAATTAACTTGTTTGAAAATAGTGGGTCTAAAAATTTTTACTAGAAATGTAGTACAAAGTACAGTATGAAGTGTATGGTTAACAGGCAACTATCTGTGCGTGATTTCTTGAATTCTATTGGATGGCGTATTTAAATTGATCATTTGATGCGCATTAACATCATGTGTAGTAAATGGTGCTGTAAATAGCTAATTATGACAATTATAGTTACGACATATATTTTTACATTGCCTTTTTTAAAACTTTAGTTGTAGTAATTATTACTACATGTCGTAATTATTACGACATGTCATAATAATTACAACATGTCGTAATTATTATGATATGTTGTAATTATAATTACTACACATAGGAATCAGGTTATTGGTTCAATTATACATAGGAATCGCATAAAAATTTCGCAGACACGTGATTTTGAACCAATCATGGCACAGGATCAAGTATAACGTGAAAACAAAACAAAACAGCTGCTTTTTCAAACATCATTTATAACGCAAAATTTGGCTTACCAATCACGTGCGTCTTAGTAAAAAAATTTCTTATAAAATTTTGTTATATATAAGCTTTTGTTAACATCGTCTGAATTCTCACCTTTATACTAATATCAAAGTTATATCGAAAGTTAACTTTTTCATCGAAAAATGCAATTACACGTCGCAAGTATTTTTGGCCAATAGAATTTTAGCGAATATTATCACGTGTCTGCAAAATTTTATGCAGTTCCTATAATAGCGCAGAAGCAACAGACAGTTCTTAGAGACAGTTTAGTGGCCAGAATTAGTATTAGGGTTAGGGTTCTAGTAAGTGGATTTAGTTAATATTAAAGAACTGTCTGTAGATCTGCTATAATAAATGTAACATCACATGCCTTTGCGAATGGTGATTGGCTAGTTATAGTAATAATTATTATATGTTGTATTATTACGACATGTAGTAATAATTACAATATGTAATAATTATTACTACATGTAGTAATAATTACGACATGTTGTAATTATTATTACAATTATGACTTTTGTAATAAATAATTATTACATAACAACAAATTGCATTTTGAATTACAGCACCAATCATTAATCATGTATATACTAGACGTTTGAACAGACATTTAATGTCATATGACGTGTTTTTTGTATAATTCATTTTAATAAACTTGTGGCTACATCAGCGAATTATATATACGTAATCTTACGTAAGATATTACGGCCGTAATATTACGAAAATCTTACGATTGATACGGTATATTACATAATATATTACGTTATATTACGGTAATATTACGGTTATTATTTCGAAATATTTCGAAATATATTGCGAAATATTGCGAAATAGACCAAATAAAAAAAATGCAAATTACTTCCCCTACAGGGGTCGCATACTCATGCAAATCAATAAACTAATGCGCACAGGAGGTAATATTTTGATATTTTCGCATTGTTTCGCAATATTTTGCAAATTTTCGAAATTTTCAAAATTTTTTAAAAAATAAATAAACAATATATATATTCACATAATCATGCTTTTTTACAAAGTTTCGTATTACTTCGCACGGTTTCGCAATTTAATATAAAATTTTATATTTTTATTTATTATTATTATACATTATATTTTATATTTATTAAATATACATTTCTTTATTATATATTATGTATTATTTTTATATTATTACAAATATTTTAAACTAATTTCGCAATTCATCGCATTAATTCTATTACTATATGCAAAAAACTAGTCCTATACACTTATTTTAGCCCACCCACAGTTAGCTATTATCTTTGCTTCTTTGTTTTCTATCATTCTTGAAAGTGTCAGAGGTCGTAGTCGATATGCGCAAGGTTTCGAGTATTGTTTGATTATCTTGCAAAGTGCCGAAATAAAATAAATTAAAAAAAAAATTTTAAAAATAAAACAAAAACAAAAACATGAAACGAAAAAATAAATGAAGCGAAACCTTGCAAGAACTTGCAAAAACTTGCGCCCATTCTCTAAAAAAGTGTTCTTGAAAATTTAGAAATTGCTAGGGTGTGTTCTTGAAAATGTTGGAAGTCTTAGTTGGCATGCGCAATGTTTCGAAAAGTTTTGTTTTTCTCGCAAAGTGCCGAAATAAAATAAATTAATAAAAAAGTTTTAAAAAATAAACCAAAAAAATCAAAAACAAAAAACACGAAACGAAAAAATAAATACGAAAACTTGCGAAAACTTGCACCCATTTCTCTAAAGAAGTGCTCTTGAAAATTTAGGAATTGCTAGGAGTGTGTTCTTGAAAGTGTCGGAAGTCGTAGTTGGCATGCACAATGTTTCGAAATGTTGTTTGTTTTTCTCGCAAAGTGCCGAAATAAAAAATAAATTAATAAAAAAATTTTAAAAATAAACCAAAAAAACAAAAACAAAAAACACGAAACGAAAAAATAAATGAAGTGAAACATTATTTCTTCGAAGTAAGAGTTCGTGTCTTGCAAATTCAGAAATTGCGAAAGAAGTCGCAAAGTGCCGAAAAATTGCGAAGTGCCGAGAAAGTCTGGGTTGGTTTTCTTTCAAAGCGCCAGGAAGTAAGGGTTCTTTTCTTGCAAAGTGTCGGAATAAATAAATTAATAAAACAAATTAAAAAAACAATAAACAAAATACAAAAACAAATTATGTCAAATGAAAAAATAAATAAAGTCCTTTATTTCTTTAAAGAAGCGTTCTTGGAAATTTAGAAATTGCCAGAGATGTTCTTGCATAGTGTCAGAAGTTTGGGTTGGCTTGCGCATGGTTTCGAAACGTTGTTTGTTTTCTTGAAAAGGTATTCTTGTAAAGTGCCGAAATAAAAATAAAATTAAAAAAAATTAAAAAATAAATAAATGAAAAAAACAAATGAAAACAAAAAAACGAAACAATGAAATGAAAACAAAAAAGCGAAAAAAAAACCAAAATAGAAGATCTAATTTATAAACAAAAGATCTAATCTGATCTAGTAGTACAGAATTTGAACACCATCGAACTATTTCGAACTATTTCGAAAAATCAGTCATTATAAATTAATAAATATTACGAAATAGACAATTAAAATATTAATTTATTACGATTTATTT